>JAODAL010038716.1:0-38866 GCA_025379985.1 Phyllomedusa bahiana
AATATTTTACTCACATCCTCAGGCAAAAAAATCCAGCTCTATTATTTATGAGATTTATAAAAAATGAATGTTATTAGAAAACTGGAATCTTGGCAAACAAAGAATACAAAGCACACATGGTATAAATCCTCAAATAAATGTTTCCTTAGATACACAAGATATACATTCAATATACAACATTATATAATAACATTATAAGAGAAAGAAGGCTATCTCATAGTTTAGCATCCAATCTTTACCCTTGGATGTATGCATTCTTTGTATCTTTTTTAATCTTCATCTTTCTTAGGAATTTTAAGTAGTATTGATGCAAAAAAGATATTAAACACCATTTCAATTTTATTGCCGAAGGGATTAGATATGAAGATTTAATTTCCGAAACTCTGAAATTACGCACTTGTACACCTCGCTTTATTACGAATTTCACCTCCATAGTGTTGCCAAGAAAGTCTGTTTATTAAAAATCTGATTGAAGAATCAGCCCCAGGTTCCTGAATTAAGGCTGTTGCCAATATCAGGCACTCACTCTCCAGGATGAAAGATGCTGGTCTCATACTAATACATAACACAGGCATTTTCTGCATTCTAGATTGTATTCTCCTACACTAATTTCACTATATTCTGCTCTGACCATGTTGATGAAACTGAAATTGAGTAAAAACAGTTGTAGATAAGATTTGCGGCCTGGAAATCAGTTTTATCAAATGTATCTAAAGTTATATAGACTAATAGTAGTATAAAATGGTATGTCCGGCATTGAGACTTGTTTTATAGTCTACGTTTAGTTACACTTTTTTGTAAAAGTTAAAGTACTTTGAAATATATTGCATTACTTATTTCGAACTAATCCAGAATTACAGCCTATATCATATTCTAGAGCTGCACTCACAGTCATTGGTCATCAATGGAACACACCCATAAGAGTTAAGCTGAGTTCAAATAGTGCCAAGGGTCAATTTTAACCGGCTAAACAACTCTGTAAAATTTTAGATCTAAAGCTTTCAAAATTGTGTTTGCGGCTCTAGTTACTAATACAGGCTGTGACTCAGGATCAGTACAGGATAAATAATTCTACAGTCTTACAAACATAGTTAAAGGCGTTTTCCAGTCTCGCACATTAATGGTATATCAGTAGGATATGTCATAAATATATAATTGGTTCTATTGATGGAACCTGCACCTACAGTTGAAATCAAACGTTCACATACACTATATAAAAATACACACATGCATGGTTTTCTCACTATGACATGAAATCAGTATAAACCTTACCCGTTTTAGGTCAATTAGGAACCAAAATTATTTATATTTGCCAAATGCCAAAATAATGAGAGAGAGAATTTTTAAGGTATTTTTATTACTTTCTGCAGAGTCAAAAGTTTACATACATATCATTAGTATTTGGTATCATTACCCTTAAACTGTATGACTTGGGTCAAACTTTTTGAATATCCTTCCACATGCTTCTCACAATAGTTTGAAGGATTTTTGGCCCATTCCACCTGACAGAACTGATATAACTGAGCCATGTTTGTAGGTCGTCTTGCTCTCACCTGCCTTTTCAGTTTTGCCCATAAATTTTCAAGAGGATTGAGATCAGGGCTTTGTGATGGACACTCCAAAATATTGACTTGGTTATCCTTAAAGGGGATGTATCGCTTCCATAGTTCGGCTGATTCATACTGCTCTCAGCTTCTCAACTCTATAAATGCAGGGGCGTTTATTCCCCTCCCCCCTGGGTGAAATCATCCCCCCTTCACTGTTCATGCTGGCTCCGGAGATTCCCCCCCCCCCCTCTCTGAGTTCACATGTCACTGTGTCTCTCCCTATACAGGCTTATTTTGTAAGAGCTGTATACATACCACTGGCTGCATTCAGTCTAGAGAGTGTATGAACTCAGAGCACTGATCTCTTCTCCTCTCACAGCTGGAGATTTGTGTGACAGAGTGTCTGGACTGGTAATAGAGGGAAGGTATATCTGCCCAAGATTCCTTATGTCTGTCAGGTAAACAGCAGCCAGAATGAGAAGTGTCAGAGGTCTAAAAGATCTCTTGTTTAGGGTTTAGTAAAACCCATTTGCAAGGGCTGGTTTGCTGGAGTGGGGATAGCGAGGGTGGGCCCCCTCTCCACCTGGACAGGCCGGGTCTTGGGCTGTATAATTAGGCCCAGGTGTGTCCGCCTTATATAAGGCCAGAGCTGCAGACACACACTCTCTCAGCCTGGGACAGGTGAACTGCTACAAGCCTGTGGGAGCATCTATGTATGGTACAGTGACACTGCTGTTTTTGGTGACTGGTATTAGGCCGGCACTGTGTTAGGGAGGATTTTCCTGATGTTTAGTTAGTGCCGGACAGGCATAGGATTTGTTTTGTTCGTTTTCTTTTATGTACCATCTTCTAAACAATAAAGCTGTCTGCGGGCAGTTTTAAATTAACTGCTGTTGTCATTTGGACTTCTGTGCCCGCTGAGCTGTGCCCGTCTACCCAGGAGACGACCACCCCGCTACCCAATCCCTTACATTTGCTACAGTTGAATGCAGCTTCCTATAAACGGCACAGATCTCCCTTCTATGCAGGAGAGTTAGGCAACGAGACAAACTGTTATGTTTTCTCATTGTAGAATCTGCTGCATTCTGGTTTTGATGGGTGTGGAGAGAGAAAATGCTACGGCCCCTAACTCTGAGTCAGGCAGGGATCGACACAAATTGTGCTGTTTACTGATTGTGTAAGCCCTTCAGTGTTATTCTGTTTCCTCTGACTGTGTAGAGTGAAAATGTGCCACTCCCTTACTCTGAGTGAGAGACACAGGAATGCTCTCTCCTGTGAATAGGACCTGAACAGAATGTTAATGAGGGGGCTGAACAGAATGTAAATGAGCTCTCAGCTAGTGAAATGCAAGGAGGAGGGATCAGACCAGGACTGGAGATCAGTGTAAACAAAAACACAAGATAAGGAATACTGTGAATACAAGACAGTTTTGCTAATGACATCTGATTGCAAAGTTGCTTGTTTTCACTGTCCCCTTATTCTGAAGACAATTTAATGAAATGATACAACCCCTTTAAGCCACTTTGTAACCAGTTTGGCAGTATGCTTTAGGGAACTGTCCATTTGGAAGACTCATTTCCTCCTAAGCTTTAATTTCCTGGCTGATGTCTTGAGATGTTGCTTCAGTATTGCCACATAATCGTCTTTCTTCATGATTCCATCTATTTTGTGAAGTGCACTAGTCCCTCCTGCAGCAAAACAACCCCAAAACATGATGCTGCCACCCCTGAGTTTCACAGTTGGGATGGTGTTCTTAGGTTTCCAAGCTTTTCCCTTTTTCCTCCAAACGTAACAATAGTCCTTATGGCCAAACAGTTCAATTTTAGTTTCATCAGACCACAAGACATGTCTCCAAAAATGTAGGTATTTGATCCTGTGTGCATTTGCAAACATTAATCTGGCTTTTATGTTTCTTTTGGAGTAATGGCTTCTTCCTGGCAGAGTGGCCTTTCAGCCAATGTTAATACATAGCGGGCCGCGGGCGCACTCCGTCTCCTGAGCGCATCTGCTTACCGCACCGCACTCCTGCTTCCTCGTGTCCGTCTGCTGCCGGCTCTTTGAGATTTAAAGGGCCAGCGCGCCGGTAATTGGTATTGCTGGCCACTGACCCTATATATTGGCTCCACCTCCAGCATACTCTTGTCGAGTCCATAGAGCCTGTACCTATGCAAGGAAGCCTTCTAGAATTCCGGTTAGCCTTCTCCGTGTACCAGTCCTGTTTGCGTACGTCCTTCGACCACGAACCTTCGCTGACTGCCCTGACCTTCTGACCTGTCCCCGTCTACAAGTTTGTCTGCCGATTCTGTACCGCGTTGCACCACGGCTGCCGCCGCAGGCAAGTCACATCGGGGGTAGCGACCTGGTGGAATCCCGCCGCAAGTCCATCCCGCTTTGCGGCGGGCTCTGGTGAATACCGGGAGCCACTTAGACTCCGCTCCCCGGTGTGGCCTGCGGTGGTCCAGTGGATCCACTACTCCCAGTCGTTACAGTTGGACTCGGCCATGGATCCCGCCAAGTTGCCGTTGCCCAGTGTTGCCGACCTCACCACCATCGTGGCCCAGCAGACTCAGCAACTGTTGCAACAAGCTCAGCAGCTGCACCAGCTGTCCGTTATGGTGCAGCAATTCCTCTCCGCCCAGCCACGCCAGCCACAGTCCTCTCCACAGGTTACATCTTCGGCTGCCGTGGCGACCGTCGGTCCCAAGCTGCCGACGAAATTTGATGGGGACCCTAAATCGTGCAGGGGGTTCACCACCCAATGCTCCATGCACGTGGAACTCATGGTCAACCAGTTTCCTACAGAGGGCTCCAAGGTGGTTTTCGTGGTCAGTCTTCTCTCTGGGAAAGCCCTAGCCTGGGACAGAAGTGACCCAGTGACGTCCGATCTCCAGGCTTTCCTGGCAGAGTTTCGCAATGTCTTCGAGGAACCTGCGCGTGCCTCCAATGCCGAAACGGCTCTTCTGAATCTGCGACAAGGTGACTCCTCCATTGGGGACTACGCTGTGCAGTTCCGCACTTTAGCCTCAGAACTCTCCTGGAACGAGACGGCCCTGTGCGCCACATTCAAAAAGGGGCTCTCCACTCAAGTAAAGGATGTGCTGGCTTTGCAGGACTTGACATCTTCCTTGAGTGAACTGATCCATCTGGCCACCCACATCGACGTGCGTTTTCGTGAGAGGCAGGAGGAGCTCCGTCAGTAGCGCGAGCCCTTCCGTAACCGCAGTCTGCCTCGTCTGGTCCCAGTGTTCCAGAGACCTCCTATGCCATTTTTGGCCCGCCCGGGCACTTTCTTTGAGAAATTCCCTAGTCTGAAAAAGACGCACCTAGGCCCCCTGGGAGGGGTCCCTAGGTTGATAGTTCCTCTCCCCCTTGACCCCGCCGTCGGGTGTGATGGGTCCGAGTGCAAATCCAAGTTGCTTTTCGGTTTGGGTCCGCCCCGGGGAAATTTTTGGACGCAGCCTTGGTGCGAGCTTGTCTTCTGCTGATCCCCAAGAAGCCACTGGCCCTTTCTTCCCAAGGGAAAATCTAGGGACTCCATCCAATTCCCCCACCCGAGTGGTGTTTCCCGCATGTTGGGGGCGTTACACAAAAAAGAAATCGTGTTTTTTGTGTTCCCCCCCCCACGATCCTGTTGGGGGTGCCCTGGCTTGGTACCACCCCCACGCGAACTGGAAAAACTAAGGTTGCTTGGGGACAAAGGTGTCATCCCCGGGTTTGGGGTTTCCTCTCCCCTGCTCCCTCTTTCCACGACGCCCAGAATCTGCCCGGCCTACTGAAGAAAAATCAGGGTTTTTTCAATGTGTTCTCCAAAAGGGCGGAAAAGGGGGCCCCACATCGCTGTACATTTGCCCTATTGACTTGCTGCCCGGTACGAGTCCCCACGGGGTAGGGTCTATCGTTTTCGGGCCCCCCAGACCGAGGCCCCGTCGGCCTATATCCCGGGAGAATCTCAGAAAGGGGTTTTATCCCCAATACTTCCCCAGCCCGGCAGGTTTTTTTTGTAAGAAAAAGGAGGTCGCTCCGCCTGCATTGATATCCGGATTAGCAAGATCAGTAAAAAAGCATCCCTGGCTTTTCTGTAGGTCTTTGATGGTTGGGGGGCCAGGATTTTTTTTAAATTTGGATTGCGTGGGGCCCACAATTTATCCCCATCGAGAGAGGGATTGTGGAAGATGGCGTTTAAACCCCCGAGGGGATTTCGGGGTATTTTGGTTATCCCCCCGGTGTGTAATTCTCGGCAGTTTCCCGGAGTTTGTTAACGGATTTTCCCGGGGTTTTGTAACCCGCTCATCGGTCCCGGATACTTTTTTTCTTCTCCACCGGAAGGGAATTTCATGTGCTTGCGGGGAGAACCCTCTATACGCAATGGAGAAGTGCCCGGTTCCCCCAAACCCGTCTGCCCCTTTGGCTACATTTTTTTAGACAAAGGGGCTCCCAAAAAGGAACCACCAAAATGCTGCCCTTTTGCATGGGGACGCCGTCGGCCTTGGGCCATTTTGCGTTCTTGGTTCGCCAACTACTACCGCCCGTTTACCCCCCCTTTCCCCCGGTGGAGCTCCCATTGTGGTTTTTCTATGAAGTTGGCAAATCGAAGCAGTGGCCACAAGCATGAAGACGCATCCCCCCAGCTTAAAACGGGATTCCCGGGTCCCGTCTTATCGCGACCCACACCGAAAACCCTTTTTTTTCCCGGAGGTTGATGTTCGGCGGGAGGAGCGGGGCGGTGTTATCGCAAAATCCCAAAGGGGCAATCCATCCGTTGGATTCTTCTCCCAAAATTTTTCTCCCGCCGGAAAAAACTTCATGATTGGGGCCGGACTTTTAGCCATTAAGCTTGCCCTGGAGGAGGGGCGTCATCTTTTGGAGGGAGCTCGACATCCGGTCACGATCTACTCGGACCACAAGAACCTCGCGTAACTTCAGACGGCCCAGCGCCTTAACCCTCGACAAGCGTCCGTCTGCTGCCAGGCGCGTGCGTCTCCGCTCCCTAGGGCTCTTTGAGATTTAAAGGGCCAGTGCGCCGGTAATTGGTATTGCCGGCCGCTGACTCTATATATTGGCTCTACCTCCAGCAAGCTCTTGCCGAGTCCATAGAGCCTGTACCTATGCGAGGAAGCCTTCTAGTATCCCGTTTAGCCTTCTCCGTGTACCACTTCTGTTTGCGCACGTCCTTCGACCACAAACCTTCGCTGCCTGCCCTGACCTTCTGGCCTGTCCCCGTCTACGAGTTTGTCTGCCGATTCTGTACAGCGTTGCACCACGGCTGCCGCCGCAGGCAATTCACGTTGGCGGTAGCGACCTGGTGGAATCCCGCCGCGGCAAGTCTATCCCGCTTTGCGGCGGGCTCTGGTGACTACCGGGACCCACTTAGACTCTCAGGTGTGGCCCGTACCATCGCCTGCGGTGGTCCAGTGGATCCACTACTCCCAGTCGTTACACTCATTTCACTGTAGATAATGACACAATCTTACCAGTTTCCGCCAGCATTTTCTTTTGCTCCTGGGTTGATATGCACATGTCGGACCAAAGCACGTTCGTCTCCGAGACACAGAACTCATCTCCTTCCTGAGTGGTATGATGGCTGGACATTCCTTTCTTGTTTGTACTTGCGTATAATTGTTTGTAGAGATGAAGGAATCACCTTCAGGTTTCTGGAAATTGCATCCAAATATGATCCAGACTTGTGCAAGTCCACAAGTCTCTTCGTGATGTCTTGGCTGATTTGTTTAGACTTTCCCATGATGTTACATGCAGAAGCAGGGTTTTTCTGGTGTAAATTAAATTACACTCACAGGCGTGTCTCTAATTATCACAGATGTTGCCAATAGACCTATCAGAAGCTTCCAAAGACATGACATCATCATATGGGCTGTCCCAAATTGTTTAAAGGCATAGAAATTCTAGTGTATGTAAACTTTTGACTCTGCAGAAGTCTTAAAAATACCTTAAAAATTATCTGTCTCATTATTCTGGCATTTGGCACATATAAATAAGTTTGGTAATCCTAATTGACCTAAAACAGGTAAGGTTTATTCTGATTTCATATCAGATAGTGAGAAAAACATGCCTATATAGTGTATGTAAACTTCTGGTTTTAACTGTATGTCAAGAATGGGTCTATGTATTAAATTAAACTTATTTCACTATATCCTGTTTTGACCATGTTGATGAATCTGAAATTGAGTAAAAAACCATTTGTAGCCTGGAAATCAGTTTTATTAAATGTATCTAAAGTTATGTAGATTAATAGTAGTATAAAAATGGATGTCTTGCATTGAGCGTTGTTTTATAGTCTACATATAGTTACACTTTTTGTGAAAGTTGAGATACTTTGAGATATATTGCATTACTTATTTCATACTAATTCTAAATTAAAGCCTCTATCATCTACTAGAGCTGCATTCGCAGTCATTAGTCATCAATGGATCACACCCATAATAGCTAAGTTGAGTTCAAATAGTGCAAAGGGTCAATTTTCGGCGGCATTACATTTCTGTAAGATTTTAGATCTAAAGCTTTCAAAATTGTGTTTGCAGCTCTAGTTACTAATGCAGGCTGTGACTCAGGATCAGTACAGGATAAATAATTCTACAATCTTATAAACCTAGTTAAAAGGGATTTTCCAATGTCACACATTTATGGCATATCAGTAGGACATGCCATAAATGTGTGATTTGTTCCATTGGTGGAACCTGCACCTATCTGAAGAATGGGCCCATGCATTAAATTAAACATATATTAAGTGCATACTGTTATGTGGCGAACTCCTTTTTCTGGATGCTCAAATATAAGTAGAAAGTAGTTAGAAAATACAAGATGGGTCAGAAATCACAAAGGGGCTCCATTATTTAATAACACAGGTATAAGGTATTAAGAATACACCAGTGTGATGTCAGAGTGAGTCCAATCTGTCTAGATCACCTTTGTGTTGATATGCTGGGGTCTTCTGTAACACTCTTCCTTATGCACTCAAATGTACTTCATTATTTTCTGTGCAGCGTGCTTGTCAGAATGTTGGTGCTTCTATGCTATGGCCGCCCATCACCCTCCCCGAATGAAACATCAGACTACCACATACTCTGTGACGTTCATTTAGGGGAGAGCCGGAGAGCCATCCGTGGTTCAAGTAGGGAAGCACCAACACCTTGACTAATGCGCGGGCACGGAAGGTATTTAGGTAATGGGGTGTACTGCAGCGAGGAAGCCAGCACAAACCAACATGCCCACTAAAACATTAAAGCAATGTTTCTCAACTCCAGTCCTCAAGACCCACCAACAGGTCAAGTTTTCAGGATTTCCTCAGTATAGCACAGGTGATATCATTATTGTCAGTGCAATCTGTGGGGGATCCTGAAAACATGACCTGTTGGTGGGTCTTGAGGACTGGAGTTGAGAAACACTGCATTAAAAGATGACGTCCTGTTCAAACTACAGATCCGAACGGAGTGTCATCACCCTCTAAGAGTGTTAATATAGTAGGAGGATAATGCTCTGTTCACAGTGCATCTAATGGAGACGGTTTCCATTGCATGCTACTGCATAGGGCACATGAACATGGGTTATTTCCATTTGATTTATCCTACCGCACCCTAAACTTCTTGCCACAAGCAATGGGCACATGCTATGTTCACATCTGAAAAAGAGGCTTTGTTAGAAGACTCAGTTGCAGATTGTGTTTTTTTTGTGGGAAATAAAGCTATCAATGAGGTCCATCGTTGGTGTTGTTTGTGTGACGTATCTAGCACTGCATTGTGGATTCCAACTTAGGTGTGAACAGAGTCTGAGCTTGAATTTATTCTACCTGATCAGATATTGGTTTTGGTGTTTGAAAACTCAGAATTCCACTGAAAAGTAATATTGTTTTTACCATAAATGACTAATAGTAGAATGAGTCATATGATTCCTGCCTGTGTAATAGTCAATCAAAAGCAGAAAATGGAGTAAATGTTACCATCACCTCAGTGTACCTCTGATGATGTCACAGGAAAAACCTTTTCCCAACACATTTTGCAAGAGTAACTTTAGGACAATGTGGTTTGCATCAGGAATGAAGCAACTGCAAATTTATTTCAGTCTGTCATAGAAAATAAGCAACAAAAAGTCTGTCAACATATTTTATTTGTTTGTAATGCTTCTCCAGGAATTTTTCATAAAAACAGATACAATGTCTTAGCCTTTGTACACACGATGAGTATTTCAAGCCGGAATTCACACCTATTCTGACTTGAAATACTCTTCTAAAATTGAAAGTAAAACATTAACATTGATCTCAATAGGAAAAACACGTTGTAGTTCATAGAATACATATTTTGGGCGGGCGGTTTTTCGCTGTAAAATATGTTCATTCTTAGGTCGGAAAATTCATGGAACTTTACTATTTATGTCAAAGGGAATGGCTGAAAGTCTTGTGTAAAACACACACTGTTATTTTCTAATAGTTTCACGGAGATGAAATTAATGGGGTTGTCTCACTAGAGAAATTTATAGTAGAAGAGTGAAGAAATCAGGTGATACCTTTTAGAGGCTGAGTATATTTGATACTTTCGAGAGTACTAGCTCTCTTCTTCAGACATAGTGTTATACCTGTCTGAAGAAGAGAGCTAGTACTCTCGAAAGCTTACCATCAAATATATTGTTAGCCTCTAAAAGGTATTGCCTGATTTCTTCACACTTCTACTAATTTCTATGTCTAATCAGAACTCCCAGTCATATCTATGGGAAATTCCGACCACCTGTCCCTTTAGAATGGAGAAGTTTTGGGGCTCATTTAGGAGATAGGTGCGGATTCCAGGTATGATATATATATATGATATGCCATAATTGTAGATTGTAAACCCTCGCGGGCAGGGTCCTCTTTCCTCTCTGTTTCAGTTACTAGTCACTTTTGTCACCATTGTATTTGTTCAATATTTGTTATGTATGTAATTCCCCTTAAATGTACAGCGCCCTGGAATTAATGGCGCTCTAAAATAAATAATAATAATAATAATAATAATAATTGTCTACCGAGCTTGGCTCTAATCAGAACTCCCATTTATATCTATGGGAAAGTCCCGACCACCTCTTCATTCAGAATGGAGAGGTTTTGGGGCTTGTTTAGGAGATAGGTGCGGATTCCAGGTATGATATATATATGATATGCCATCATTGTCTTAAGTGGGACATTATTGTGCTAAATTGTTACTATTATGTTTGTTTTTAAAGCAGAGGTGTCAAACTCATTTTTACTGAGGGTCACATAAGCATTATGGTTGCCATTACTCCTTAATATATTGTTAAATAACCTGAACCACCATATTCTCCAAATATAGCATGCTTTCTATAGTATATGTACCTTTTATCTGGACTTCTGATAATCATCCACTAGACATGTGATGGTGCACCACGTGGTCAGTAGAAGGACCCTTCCACCTCTTTAGCTTAGAGCCTCCTACCTTGAAGGGTGGCCAGCTAAGGCTGTCAGGGCAGTTATCTCTGCCAAGTGCTGGCTGCGTCCTCCGGTTACAGTGGAAAGCCAGTCCTTCGGCATGTATCCATTGTCCATCTCTGCTGGCTGTATCTAGGCTCTAGCTGGCCATATAAAATGATGTGATGCCCCAAAGGCCTTGAGTTTGAGACTTGTTTTAATGTGTTCCTGTTAAAATTTTACATGCGATACCTTTATTACCAGTTATACAGACAGATCCAGATGGGCTTCAGGGACAGAACTAGGGCTCAGACCTGCCTGACTTAAGTACTTTTTTAAAGGATAGGGTTTTTTGTATTGCATCAGTGATGTTCTGTTTGGCCTGGGAACAGGAAGAAAACTAAAGCCTGGGGGAAGACTCCACAGAGACACTGCTGGAACGGAGGGGAGGAGGAAAGTACGTTTTTTTCTGTATTGTTTTTTATTTAGCCAGCAATAGCTTATTAGTTTATTTTTTTTAATAAAGTGGACAGCACCTCTAAAGAATCTCTGTAGGTTTACCCACAGCCCTATGCAACAATAAAGTGTGCCAAGCAACAATCTTGCCTTTGGTCCATCTATTCTAAATCCATCTGTAATTCAAAAATTGGAAATGAATCTTAATTGATGCTGGCTTTTCAGATGATACAGTGTTATTCTATACTTAGGGTGTGGCTTTTTGGAAAGTTCTTAACCTAAAAAACATACAGAACTAGTAAAGGAGAAAAAAGCCATATGTTGTTAATATTGGTTAAGACTGCAAATGGTGCAGTAACTGGATTAGAGGAGACGTATATTGCTCTACATTCTTCATTTTCCATCTCGAATATCTACGATTAAGGTTTAGATGATCACCATGGGATTACTTCCTAAATACATATTTATCTTTTGTATCGATCCATGACCAGGACATATTTTCTTTAAAGGATTATCCTCCCTGCGACCTCTCCCTGACTGCAGCATTTAATCTTTTTCCCCTCACACACTCTCGTTGTCCTTCTCTCTTCTGGCAATCCTGCTTCAGATACCAAACGTGACTTGCCTGTGATTTTTAGCAAGGTAAGTGAGGGTCAGCAAACACTTCAGGTATTAAGGCACATGGTATGTTTTAACTAAATGTCAAATGTTGGCTTTTAGGAGTTGAATGAAAGAACCTCAACTTTTAACCATTTAATGTTTTTTTGTGCTATAGATCAATATAGATTAAGATAGATTTCTTAAAAGCTACTTGTGTGTCCAATTAATATGTGACTTGTAAATCAAGCAAGACATTTTTGACTTTGAGGAGCAGCCTACAGATTGAAGCCATTTTTCTCTAAATAAAAAGTTATTCTGTTTTTGTTACCTTTGGAAAGTTCACCCCTCTACATTCTTTGTAGCCACCCCCTCCACTTGAAACTTTCCTGACCTTTTGAATGGTACGCAGTCCCTCTAGAAAGACCCTGATAGAATAACATGACAGATAAAAATCAGTTTAGAATTCCTTGATATAATTTGGAGAAGCCAATGGATTGTTGCTGTTAGATTGTCAGATGATTTTAATACATGATACAATGGGAAAGTTTTAGAGAAAAGCCATTATAAACATGACTATAAGAGGTTGTGTGTACTCCTAAATTGATTAACAAGACCTACTGCAAACATCCATGATACAGAGTTGTAATATGGCAGCCATAGAAGTCAAGGGTCACATACTGTAACTCCATGTTCTATAAATGTCATACATGATCATAAGAAGGTTTAACTTATTTATATAAAATCTATGGGAAGAAAAATGTGTCATATTCCATCACTGTCCATATTACAGACATTCATACGGGGTATACAGTGCATTGTGGCAACACTAAATGATGGCACACAAAGTTTAGGGTCTCCATGAACCATCATATGGGTTCTGTGCACACAATTTTGTATTCCTAGAATAGTATCCTATAGTGGCTCTTATTTATCTCAGAACAATTGGCTTCTACCTCATGGGGGTTTTTGCCTTCCTCTGGATCAACACTTTAGCAACACTTTAATAAATGGGCTGAACTGGATGGACGTATGTCTTTTTTCGGCTTGACAAACTATGTAACTATGTAACAATAATCCCCAATATGAAACAATAAACTTTATTTCATTATATTAAAATATCACAATATTAATTGCTAATCACATAGATAACCATAATAATACATAAGCCAGCATAAACAGTGTCAAAATCAAACCAAATATAATGCATTTTCAAAAATTCCTATATACCTTGATGTTTTACTAAGTTTTGTAGTGTGCCACTGATATTTGTATTAGATGTATGCTATTGCCTTACCAGTGTGCACCTATGCTTACATTTTTCAAAATATATGGATGTGCACAGCCTAATTAATTTTTGTAGTCTATTTGAGGAATGGCAACCTCATTGGCTTGCTGCACTCCCCCTACCTTTTTTAAACCAGTGCAGGGTAATTCAGTAGCAAGTTCCTATCACTCCCTGAGATGTTGTAGTCTGAATGGACTCCTAGGGAGGTAACATGTTAGTGTTAGGAACTCACCTGTGCTGGGATCCCCTTGACGCTATTGGCAGGTGAGCTTAAACAATTTTTGATCAAAAACTGTAAACTAAGAATCCCAGGTTTTCATATTTTCCTTAGCAGTAATGCATTTTCAAAAATTCCTATATACCTTGATGTTTTACTTAGTTTTGTAGTGTGCCACTGATATTTGTATTAATTGATATATAATGGCTCTTAGGTGAATATAAAGTGATATAGAACATTGGTTTCCCGCCTATGGCTCTACAACTTTTGGAAAATTACAACTCTTTTCATGCTTGGGGCCCTCAGTTTGTGATATGAGCTTTAGCTTGCAACCACTGGAGAGTTTAGAGCTTACAGTTTAGGGAACCCTGATGTAGAATAATAATTTTTGAGAAATATATTAGATTCCTTGAGAATAAAATGCGTACCCCTTCCCGCCAAAGTGACTTTTGTTTCTGGCATTTCTCCCCTACCCCACCGCTTTCCAAGAGCAATAACCTTTTTTTATTTTTCCATCTACCTAGCTTTATGAAGGCTTGTTTTTACAGAAACAGTTGTATTTTTTAATCTTACCATTTACCATACTAAATAATGTACTCGTAAACAAACCCCCAAAAAACAAAATGTGGAACTTGAAAAAAAATGCAATTTCAACATTTTTTGGAAGTTTTATTGTCATGGAATTCACTTTGCAGTGATAAGAGTTGTAAGATGGCAGCCATAGAATCCTTCATGGATTCATGGATAACCATGATCGTGGTGCGGGAGGGAACCAATCAGGGGTTATAACAGCGTGGCATCATTTTTTAAAGCATTTAGATGTTTGGCTTATGTTTAATGTAGCATCTAATAGGTTAAATAGATGGAATCCAAGTCATCACCGATCCTGGCGGATGTCAGCTGTAATCGATAGCCAGCACCTACTATGTATGTAGCGGCCTAAACGGATGAGCCTAAACCATACTCTCTTGCCAATATTATGACATAAAAGTATATCACATGTCTGTAAGGGGGTAAGTGCACCCTAAGGCCTTATGTACATGGTTGTATTTTGGCTCTGTTTTGTATAATGACATACATGGGCACCCACTGCTTTTACTGTCCCTTTTTATCCCTTTAAACATTTATTGATGCATGCGTAGGGTTTATTTTGTTAAAAATTTGACAAAAGCAAATCAGCTGTATGTATAGCACCTGACCAGAGCTTTGTATGGCGGCACACCTCAACTCATTGGGCATTAGGCCTAAAGTACAGGTTTTTGGATTTTCTTTTAGCCCTGTGTCAGGCAGATGTTTTTAGAGTTTATTAAATACATTTTATAGACACATGGGGTGACATGTATAAACGGAGCTGCGGAAGTTATATGGCATCGAAAAGCTTTAGTAGCCTAGTTCTATAGATGTATAAACAGTCGCATTCCAAACTTTGGCGCGATAAGCGCCCACACGACACTTTTTAATTCTGCAAAGTTTTGGGGCGTTCTGAGGGCGTCGCACCACATTCATAAAATTTGACACATTTATGATTCTTTGATGCCAAATCTAGGCGCAGAACAGTTAGAACAACCAGATCAGATTAAAGGTGGTGCCTGAGCCAGACTTGTGGTATTGGCTCTACACTGCGCCTGTATGTATGACCTGCAGAAGAACAGGTTCATACATTCTGGTGCATTCTACACTGCCTTAAAGCGATTTAGAACTGGCCTGTCAGCGCCAACGTTCATACATGGTGATTACTCAGTTAATATTTTAGCAGTTTTTATGCAGTTTTTCTCTTTTTTAAAGTGCAAATTTTGTACAATAAATTTAACAACCAATTTATATAATGATATATAACTATCAAAACATGAGCCAAATTTCAGTATCATCATCAAACACCAACTATTATTAAGCATTTTCCTCTACGTTTATTTTTCTTGGAATAGATAAAGTCAAAAGTGTACAAATCTTAAAATAAAACAAACTATCAGCCAATCAGCGAAGTTCATTAGTGCTCTAAAGAATTATATGAACACATATATGGTGAGCAGCATTTTCAAATACCACAGTACAATGCTTTAGAGGCATAACTTAAAGAGAACCTGTCACATAGGTTATGCCCCCCTTGCTGAGGACAGCACAAGCTAGTGTCAGACCTGCTGTTTCCAGCGCTGTGTCCCTTATTCTGTAAGATGCAGCAGTTTTAGAGTATTTAGTGCTCAAATCTTATTCATGAGCAGGTTAGCTCCTCCCACCAAAGGCTAGCCCCGCCCACTGTCAGTTATTCACATGTTTCTACCTATTCAAAGTAATAGGTTTATCAGTTGAGGTGGGCACGGTTTGAAAAAAATTACTCTTTGAATGACTCTATTCTGGCTGAAAACTGCAGATTTGAGCATTAAATACTCAAAAAACTCCAGCATCTTACAGAATAAGGGACACAGCGCTGGAAACAGCAGGTCTGACACTAGCTTGTGCTGTCCTCAGCAAGGGGGGCACAACCTATGTGACAGGTTCTCTTTAAACTTTCTTTAAAAATGCAAAACAAATGCTAACATACACTCACCGGCCACTTTATTAGGTACACCTGTCCAACTGCTCGTTAACACTTAATTTCTAATAAGCCAATCACATGGCGGCAACTCAGTGCATTTAGGCATGTAGACATGGTCAAGACAATCTCCTGCAGTTCAAACCGAGCATCAGTATGGGGAAGAAAGGTGATTTGAGTGCCTTTGAACGTGGCATGGTTGTTGGTGCCAGAAGGGCTGGTCTGAGTATTTCAGAAACTGCTGATCTCCTGGGATTTTCACGCACAACCATCTCTAGGGTTTACAGAGAATGGGCCGAAAAAGAAAAAACATCCAGTGAGCGGCAGTCCTGTGGGCGGAAATGCCTTGTTGATGCCAGAGGTCAAAGGAGAATGGGCAGACTGGTTCGAGCTGATAGAAAGGCAACAGTGACTCAAATAGCCACCCGTTACAACCAAGGTAGGCAGAAGAGCATCTCTGAACGCACAGTACGGCGAACTTGAGGCAGATGGGCCACAGCAGTAGAAGACCACACCGGGTGCCACTCCTTTCAGCTAAGAACAGGAAACTGAGGCTCCAATTTGCCCAAGCTCATCGAAATTGGACAGTAGAAGATTGGAAAAACGTTGCCTGGTCTGATGAGTCTCGATTTCTGCTTCGACATTCGGATGGTAGGGTCAGAATTTGGCGTCAACAACATGAAAGCATGGATCCATCATGCCTTGTATCAACAGTTCAGGCTGGTGGTGGTGGTGTCATGGTGTGGGGAATATTTTCTTGGCACTCTTTGGGCCCCTTGGTACCAATTGAGCATCGTTGCAACACCTTGTTGAATCTATGCCACGAAGAATTGAGGCAGTTCTGAAGGCAAAAGGGGGTCCAACCCGTTACTAGCATGGTGTACCTAATAAAGTGGCCGGTGAGTGTATAGGTACACATTGATTATATGAATTATATTTAACTGCATTATTGCTATGCCTAGTATACATGAAAATCTAAGGTTCTTAGTGCACATTTTAATCAAATTGTGTGAACCTGTCCACCAATAGCAAGGTAATCACTGTCAGATGAGAACCTACTTTTTACAAGCTCAGACAGACAGGATGTTGCTCGATAAAGACAGGATGTTGCTAGTCTTAAAACATCTGGGGCATGAGCTGTCTGTGTTACATGTTGATTAGTAGGGTTGGGTTCACACATTATTTTTCATGGTACATCATAATCTGCGCCATTTATTTTTAAAGGTAAAAAAAACCATAATGTTTGTTCCTGTCACTAATTTTCTGCACAGATATTGTCTATCACTGCAGCAGCATAATGTAGAGCGGAAATCAGCCCTAACAAATTTGCCTTTTCAATAGCTCTTATTTATTTATGATTGTGTTTTACCTCTAGTTAATACAGTCATACAGTTACAAAATAATACATCTATACATGGAGCAAATACACCATACATATTACCATCATACTGTTACTAAAAAAACAATCTCACTTCACCAAGACCATAAATCCCAATGATAGAAACCAAATAATACTGCCAGACCATGACTAAATGCAATCATTACATAATAACTATCACTTGTACACAGGCGTTGTTCAGACCATATAAGTGATTACAGTGTTCTTACATCCAATGACTCACAGTTGATGCCTTCTCGGAATGGGGACTGGAATAGTTTGCTGCCCCTTTTCTTCTCCATCTAGTTTGGACCACCATGATGACTTTTCCTGGACGATGACTTTTCGGAACAAATATCTTAGAATCCTCAGTTTTCCAGCACCTCCCTACCTGTTCCCATCTCTGAACAAACTTTTTATGGGCTGTTAGGTGGAAGTGAGGAGGTTATGGGGTAATAGTTGGGGGTTGTATTTTGTTTTGGCAATGGGCTGCATAGCTGCTCACTGGTTAGGGTGAGGGGCAGGTCACAGCTTAAAGGCACAATCTTTGGTGGAAGAAAGAGGACCAGTCCCCCAGGAGATTGTGCTGCACCCTCAAGGATTATATTGTACCTCCTGAAATCCAATCCTTGACGATCAGTGGCAGGCAGGATCTTTAGATGTTACAGGAAATAGAGTTTAGTATTATAATTTTTTTTGTAATGTTTCTATTTTTCAAGATTTCCCCTTGGACTACATCGGACCAATTGGACTATGTTGGATTTGTTGGACTACATCGGACCAGGGTTGGATCTATCTCTTTAATAAAATGATCAATTAGAGGTTATGTCAGGCAGTTTTTTTTTTTTTTAAATAACGTGTTTTTGTTGTTTTTTAATCATTTTATTCCATTATAACTAATGGATGTACTCCAGTACCCAAAACACCAGGTTAAGAGCCAGATTACTAATCCCTAATACATATATCCAACTACATGAGACAGCTGGATAGCACATGGGATCCAGGATGGTTGGAAGACTTGGGACAACAAGTATTTTATCCATGGCACAAGCTTTAGATAAACCTGTTTAGTGACACTCTTGCTTCACTGTGCCAATCACATTAAACAGTGATATAATCAAGGCATACCTGTGATGCCCCTTAGCAATGAAAGCCACTAAAGTATAACTAGAAAAGGTGCAGAGGCTGTTTTTGCACCAAGTCCCTGGATGCTCTGAGCAGCACAGAGGCCCTCTGTCCCATTTAAGTAGTCCAGCAATGTAAATAAAACTGTACCAGTTTCTGAACTGGGATCCAAGTCTTCATGTTATACCTCCAATAACAAAGCCAACAACTATATTACTCAACAACTGAACCAACCAAACCTGTACCATATTGAAGCCTGCACCATAAAGCATGTTAATCTCCTCCATGCAATTGCCATGCTCTATCATGCACTGTCATCCATTGAAAAGAGTTGTGCCACCAGAGACATTTATCACCTAACCTCAGGACAAGTGATAAATCTCTAATTACTGGGGATTCAACCACTAAGACCGCCACCGATCACCAAAACGTGTGTACTGCTACTCTGTTCAAAGTCTGTGGGACCAATGAAGATATCCAAGTACAGTGATACATATCTAGTGTGGCATAAATGCACTTCTTCATATTTCTCCAATAACATTAGAATGACATTGAGGCAGCAAAAGTATCACAATTTGCCACAATGTCTCTGAGCATATAATAGCTAGATGACAGCCATAAGTCTTTGACCTCCGTATCATTTGGTCAAGCATGCATATTATTTATAAGGAAAGAAGGATTATCTGCTCAATATTTTCTCATGAGTGGACAGCAAGATTGTCCCTATTAAAAGCACGGAATCAACAATTCTCCTTAAAGGGACACTACAATCAGAAAAGTGTATTTTTGTGAAAACCAGTATTCCTGGCAAACATTTTTCTCAAGAATTTTTGGCTGTATTTTTCTTTCCTTTGGCAGTCCCCTGCAATTAGAAATTACATATAAAAAGTTATCCTTCTTGATCTGTCAAATAAAACTCCTTGAATGAGAGGGCAGAGTCATCTCACATTACTGTTGGTGCTGCTTTTCTCTGTGTAGCCCCATTACAAATAGTAAGTAATGATATAATGATCGTTCTTATTGTTTTCTGGACAGGGATAGATAAGACTAGATCCCGGGGCAATGAAAAAAACAATACATGAAAGGACAATAGGGTATTCTTTTTCTGCACTGGGGTTTCTAGTTTACTTCACACTCACCAGGTTCTGCTGATAATACTTTTGGTGCATTTTTGGTGCGTTTTTTAATGTGTTTTTTAAGCAGAAAGGCACAGCAATTAATACTGTACATTGCTGCACAAAAATCGCGGTCTTTTTTGTGCAGCAATGTACAGCATTAGTTGCTGTGCCTTCCTGCACAAAAAACGCATCAAAAAAATGTATCAAAAATGCACCAAAAACGCACTGTGTGAAAGCACCCTTACACCTTTCAGTTGACCTGGAAAAAGAAATGTCAAACAATTATCTCACTGCTGTGCTCAGTGCTCACAGAGGGTAAGTCAGAGAAAAAAACAGGAAGGCATGTACATAGGAGAACTTTAAAAAATATATAAAGAAAACCCAATTAGGAAAAAAAAATCCATATAATAGCCACTAATTGCTTGTCAATAAGTTAAAAAATAAATTTTGATGGCAGAATTCCTACCAAAAAAAAGTTTATGTGTATGTAGTTACTACAGTGAATATAGCCTTTTCATAGTCATGTGTAAAAATCTGAAGCTATTTAGTGTAAATAGCTGTATATTTTAGCATCTCTTGTATACATGAACCTTCAATTGTATTGAGGACCTCATTGTGTTGCAATTGAGTCATATACTCAGATCTTATGCAATAAATTTATGATTTCTTACCTATTGTCTTTATTGGTTGGTTATTGTTAGTCTGCCGACCAGTGGTGGTGACTTCATTTGCAGACTGGTGACACTTGGCAGGGAAGGTGTTAATGAAGGAAACAATGAGCTTTCTCCTCACACACAAGGTGCAGGCAGTTCCCCCATATCTTACTAAGCAGCTCCAGATGTGAAGCCTGTGGAGCTGACTAGTGATTTATTCACCGTTTCTGAGGAGACTCCCTTTCGCTCACACGTTTCTTTCTTCTTTCTCTTTTAACCCCATCAAGTTTTGTTTTTCTCGTTTGTCTCCTTTTTTTTTCTAAAGACTATGTTCATTTTTTTTGGGAGATTGTTGAATCCACAAAGTGCTCGATGTGATTTAGGGCGACCTTTCCGAGCCTGAGTAATAATAATTTTAAATGCCTCATGAAAACAAATGAGATGGGTCAGCAATTAAGATTCCTGCAGTAATCATATATGTGGACATCTCTGACTGGTTCATATGATAAAGACATCTGTTAGGAGAATCCATATGCGGGTTGATGATTGATCAACAAAGGAAATGTTTAGTTTGGCCATTAACATGCTTTTTGGGCCAACTTCAATGCACTTAGGATGCTTCGTACGAGACCCTTGTTGTCAGAGCATGACTTTGGCCAGAAGTTTTACCAATTATGGCTCTTTCTATTATATTTATATATGAGACTGTGCAATCATTTTAAGCTGTGGCCTATTCACCTTAATATTAATTTAGCATAATTTCTGCAGTGCTATATTATTACCTTTTGGTCCTTTGCATGAGAAGTTAGTTTGTATGTTTTATAAGCTGGTAAACAGTATCTCACAAAAGTGAGATCACCCCTCACATTTTTTGAAAATACAGGCAGTCCCCGACTTACACCGTTCCGACTTACATATGTCCCCTAGTTACAAACGAAGACCTTGGGGTATGCTGGCAGTTTAGTTCCATGTTCCACAGCAGATAGTAGCTGTGGAATGACAAGTTCCAGCATCCCACAGCAGCACATGAGGTGAAAATGAGGTGAAATCTTCCTAACAGGGGCACCGTAGCAAAACATTTGTAAAAACCCTTCCCTGCGCTATCCAAAACTAAGAAAAACCTTTTATGCTGGAGTTACGTTTACTAAATCTACCTGTTCCAACTTACATACAAATTCAACTTAAGAACAAGCCTACAGTCCCTATCCCGTTTGTAACCCGGGGACTGCCTGTATTGTATTACATATTTTCATGGGACAACACTAAAGATATGACACTTTGATATAATGTAAAGCAGTCAGTGTACAGCTTGTATAACAGTGTAAATTTGATGTGCCCTCAAAATAACTGACTAGACTGCCATTAATGTCTAAACCGCTGGCAACAAAAGAGAAAATGGACAAATTGTGCCCAGTGTCAATATTTTGTGTGGCTACCATTATTTTCCAGCACTGCCTTAACTCGCTTGGGCATGGAGGTCACTAGAGCTTCACAGGTTGCCACTGGTATCCTCTTCCACTCCTCTATGACAACATCAAGAGACCTTGCTCTTCTCCACCTTCTGTTTGAGGATGCCCCAAAGATGCTCAAAAGGGTTTAGGTCTGGAAACATGCTTGGCCAATCCAGCACTTTTACTTTCATTTTCTTTAGCAGGCAGTGGTGGTCTTGGAGGTGTATTTGGGATCGTTACACTACTGACCGGTGGCCTAGTTTCCAAAGGAAGGGGATCATGCTCCGCTTCAGTATGTAACAGTATATGTTGGCATTCATGCTCCCCATACCTGGCAGCACTCATGTAGCTCCAAACCCTGACACTCCCACCACAATGCTTGACTGTAGACACACTTGTCTGTACTCTGGTTGCTACCACAGATGCTTGACATCATCTGAACCAAATAAGTTTATCTTGGTCTCATCAGACTACAGGACATGGTTCCAGTTATCATGTCCTTAGTCTGTTTGTTTTCAACAAACTGCAGGCTTTCTTGTGCATCGTCTTTAGAAGAAGCTTCCTTTTGGGACAACAGCCATGCAGACCAATTTGATACAGTGCGCGACATATGACACTGACAGGCTAGCCCCCTACCCATTTAACCTCTGCTGCAACCCTGGCAGCACTCATATGTCTGTTTTGAAAAGACATTCTATGGATATGATGCTGAGTAAAAGCACCCAACTTCTTTGGTCGACCATTGCAAGGCCAGTTCTGAGTGGGATGTGTCTTGTTAAACCGCTATATGGTCTTGGCAACTGGGCTTCAGCTCAGTTTCAGGGTGTTGGCAATCTTCTTATCTTCTTTTTTTCAGATGCTCAGACAGTTCTTTGCCATGAGGTGCCATGTTGAACTTCTAGTGAACATTATGAGAGTGTGAGAGCGATAACATCAAATGTAACATACCTGCTCCCCATTCACACCTGAGACCTTGTAACACTAATAAGTCAAATGACACTGTGTAAAGTAAATAGCTAATTGGGCAAAATTTGTCTATTTTTACAAAGGGGTGTACTCACTTTTGTTGCCAGTGGTTAAGATGTTGAAGGCTGTTTTGAGTTATTTTAAGGGCACACCAAATTTACACTGTTATACAAGCTGTATACAGACTACTTTACATTGTATCAAAGTGTCATAACTTCAGTCTTGTCCCATGAAGAGATATATATACAAAATTTACAAAAATGTGAGGAGTGTATCCATGTTTGTGAGATACTATATTTATCAGTAATATTACAGTTCTTGTACAATGCTAAAACTGCATTAATTAAAATAATTTAAGCCTCTAATCTCTAAACCAGAGTTCTTTAACCATGGGTTATTTGGGGCTCCATAGAAAGATTTCAGATGCTCCTTGAGCTTTAAATTTGAATAAAATGAACTTATTATCTTTATTGTAATAGGAGCATAGCAACTTCCCTGGATAGAATTGCCCTGAAGCAATTTCCTCAACAGGCACAAAAGGGAGACACAAACAAAACCCACTTATCAACAGCTGTCTGAAATCAGTCTAAGGGCTTGTCCCCATGGCACGGGGTTTCAGTCGGTTTTACAGATGGTTTTCGGTTTTGAAAACCGTCTGACAAACTTTAAAGCAGACGTCTATGGAAAACCTGCGCAGCGGTCCCCACTGCACAGGTTTGCCGCCGGGAAGTTTTATACACCGCCGGTGGTCCGAAAAACATTGAGCATGTTCATTCTTCCTCCCGGTTTTCGGGCGGAATATGAACATCTCAATGCGAGGGGGGAGGGCTTTTCTCCACAAACCGCGGAGAAAAGCCGTCCCCCAGCGGCCATGTGCACGGCCGCAAAACAGTGCGAATGCCGGTCGGGTTTTCCAGCCGGTATTTGCACTGTGCCGTGTGAACGACCCCTATGGCTACCTCTTGGTGTTCACCAGAGTTCCCCACAAAGCAGGTTGGACTTGACCGCAAGAGACCCAGGTTGCTCCGTCAGAAAGATGCAACACACCAAAAACAAGTGGGAAAACAGACAGAACAAACAATGGACGATAGGAATAAATAAGGTCCAAGCACAGAAGGAAGAGAATGGTCAAACGAGCCAAGGTCAAGCCAGGAGAGTCTGAGGTACATAAACCAAATCCAAAGAATAATCAAGAAGGCAAACTAAAGTTCAAAACTAGGGACGACATGTATGAAAGGGTTTTTCACCCTTTTTCTGGCATACAGTGCACCTAACTGAGCAATCTACGATATCTAATGCACCTAATGAATGTGTGAGGCGCATTGTTCGTAAGACTCGACACTTTCTAATGCGCCTAACATGAAGGGGTGTTCTGGGGGCGTTATGGATGCGTGTCACACCACATTCATAAGATTAGACACATATATGAATGTGGTTTGGCAAGACTAGGCACATTACTGCTTGGACAGGCAGACCTATTTCACTGTGCTCTGCCTGAGCTTGAGGATTCGAAGTGGAGATTTGCTGTAAGGGGCAAAAATGTCTAATATTTCTCAACTTCCACCAGTACAATAATAAAAAGTAATTTATTATAATTATCAAACTGTATAAAATGTAATTATTTAAATGTAATGAAAAATTTTATCATATAAAATTAATATAAAAATATATAATGTCCCCAAAATTGAAAAATATCTCCTATAAAATGTATTTAAAATTCATAGAATCTTAAACTAATTTCACTTTGACGCGCCTTCCTTCATACATGTCTTCCTAGAAGTCAATGCACAAGTACAGAGCCAGGAAACAAGGTGAGAATCACAGGCAAGGCAGTAGAGAAATGACTGCGTTTAAATGCCCCCCCTCAGTCAGAGATTGGACACAGGTGGTAAACATAAAGAAGCTGCTTCAAACTAGGCTGAGGCTAGGGACCAGAAGAAGGAGTCTCAAAGGGGCCATGTATTCCTAACATTTTTTTTCTCAAACCTCCATCTGAAATCTACCATTTTCTATACTTAAGAATTTATAAGACTGTATACAATAAATTCCAATACTATTTATTTCATATCACATTACACTTGTTGCATATGTTTATAAATCAATAGGATATCCATATCCTGGAACCCTAGTTTTACTTACAGCTTAGGTTGCAGCTGCCCATAGAAGTCTATGGAGAGGAGAAGAGCAGGAAGTAAAAGTAGGAGATTCTCACACGCAAGCAGCAGCAATGAGGACATTGCACAGCTGTAAGAAGCAGTGTAGCTATGAGTCTATCTACGAGAAGAGATACTATACCATACAGCCAGACGCATCTCTGTGTCTCTTAGTCTTTCATTCCCGAGTGAAGCATGTTTCTTTATCCTGTATAAGATGGATTCTGATTACTTTTGAGTGAGCAGATAATTTTCGTCTAGACTGTTGGTTTATGGAAATTTGTATTATAGTTAGAGGCATGCTTTAACAAATAAGTGAAAGTAGGTCAGTTGTTTTTATTGACTGCTAAAATCTTGCAAAGTTTATCATTTTAAATGGGAATGCATAACATTTTGTAAGTAGGCTACTTTGGCACACATTTTATTACATTCATACTGTTGCTGAGTGTCATAAAACTATCTGCCGCACCATTCTGATAAGGATTCCATTGTTTTAACCTTTACTGGCAAAGGAAACAATGAAACCAAAAAGGTCAAGAGTCCTTGGTCTAGACTTTGAAAATGTTGCATGTCTTATCTTATATGTTTCTTATTCTATAGAGTATTGAAATCAAACACAAGGGACCACATGTATTAAAGCTGTTTAGGTCTAAGACTTTCTTTGTTGCCATAGCAACCAATCAGAGCTCCTCTTTCTTTTCATATAGTGCTCTGAAAAAATGAAAGGGGCGCTCCGTTTGGTTGCTATGGGCAACAAAGAAAGTCTTAGACCAAGACAGTTTTCATACATGTCCTCCAAGCTCTTTTCTAGGTCTGACCTCTCATACACAAACTCCACTGCTTGCAAGATAAAAATCTGTCTTGAGACAATAAAATATGAATTATTTAAATTAAAAAATATTTGATGTGTCATAAGCAACTTCCAAACATGTCTCACATTTATTTGTAATATATTTTGAAGCTTAGTGGGCTTAAAGGGAATCTATCACTATTTTTTGTTTATTAAATCAAGACCCTGATCCATATTTTCTTCTCGGCTGTTTTTATTTTCTGTAGATTTCTCAATTCAGTCGTCTATATATGATTGTGGGGACAGCATTGTTGCCTGCACTGTTTCTACAGCAGTCAGGGAGATACTTTACAGCAGCTTCATGCACATAGGAGCCTTACGACTGACTCAGTCCCATTGACTTCTATAGGATAGTTTTCCAGGCATGCTCTGTGACCAGGGAAGATGTCAGTGTGCAGGGTGGGGGAGAAGGGGAGCTGTGATATCTCCTATTGTGACTGGTGGATCCTGTGTTATGTATACACATTGGGGTCTCCTTTCAGTTTGACCCTCCTTGTACTGAAAATAAGCAGACTACTGAAAACCTCTCTCTACAGAACAGGAAGTGTCGGACTATTATTAGGCCTAACAGCCAAAGTAATAACTGAAGGACTTAAGAATTTTAAAAAAAATATCTCAAGTGATATGGAAAATTAGAAAAAAAATAACCAAAATGTCCTAAAAAATTTGTTTAACATAAAAACATGAGTTAAACAATAGGTCATTTTTGATGACACATTCCCTTTAAAGGGAATCTATCACCAATATATATTTTTTTAGTAATTAATGTAACGGGACATGCTGCGGTCTGTATACTCACCTCTTCTCCGCTTCCTGCCAGCATCCATATCTCTTTCTATTCCCTCACTCTCTCTGCACATCTGCTGTACATGGACATCCTCTATGGGGCACATGCGCTGACTCTCCTTGATTTAAAGGGCCAGCAAGTGCCATGCACCACTGTACAGCCAATCACCTCTAACCACTGCCTTCTTTAGGAAACCTAACCTGCAGTCCTTTGCCCAGTTGTTGGTGTAGTTACTCTGTTCTCCTGTTCTCCCACTCCTGTACATTATTTTGGATTGCTCTTCTTTTACTGATCCTGTGCTATGTTCCTGACACTGCCTTGTCTGCCGCCTGCCCTGACCATACACCTGAACCTATCCTCACTAGTATGCTGCTTGCCCCGACCGTGTGTCTGTCCCTGACGGCGTCCCTGTCAGCGGCACTTTAAGGACCTACATCAGGAGAAGAGATCTGGGAGTTCCCCACAGAGAAGCCCAACCTACCGGGGGGCTCCTTAGACTCCGCTCCCGACGTAGGTTACAGCAACTCCCAAAGGTGACCCAGAGGATCACTTCCTGTCTCCATTGAGTCCTACCATGACAATTAAACTGATATACTGATACACAATCTTCTCTTCTTACCTGTTTTAATTTTCTGTCTGTAGATTTTTTTATTTCTCTTTTCTTTATGCACTTTTCTTACCATTTAGAGAGCTACTTTACAGCAGCTTTATGGACATAGGAGCCTGTGAACAGGAGCAGACTTATTGACTTCTATAGGAGAGTTTTCTAGGCACGCTCTGTGACCTGGGAAGATATCACTATGCAGGGAGAGGGAAAGGTTAGCTGCGACCATCTCTTATTGTGAATGGTGGATCAGTGTAAGTAATAGGTTATTTTTTTATGTCATATTCTCTTTAAGTTTGATTTCCCTTCCCAAGTCTATAGAAACTAAGAAGACTTTTATAGGAAACTACTTCAAATATCAGTATGCTTTGGCAGGCAGGAAACACATAGTAACAAACAACAAACTGTGTCATCTGATTCTTCCATCATAGTCCCTTCTATCTTACATAAATTCACTAGATCAACAAAAAGTAAGGAAAAGTTAGAAGAGAAAGTGACTGGAGGTTTAGACTATACAAGGTTTGCTTCCTGTCTATTACTATAGGGACAAATAGGTTGGTATATGAGCTGAGGCGTAACTTCAAGCTCTTGGGCCCTAGAGCAAAAAGTGAAATGGGGGCCCCCCAGTTACCATGCGCCATTTCCAATACTGGTGTCTTCTTATGTGACAGAAGGGCTTTTGGGCCCCCTCAGGTTGCAGGGCCCAGTAGCGACTGTTACCGCTGCACCTCCAGTAACTACGCCCATGTATATGAGCTATAGCTTGAAAACATTTATCATGCTATGTAACATTCATTTGGTAAGTAAAAAAAATGTTTTGCATAGGTGGACAAATCTGTAAAGGGAATCTCTGCTTTTTATCTTCGTGTTGTTATTTTAGGTCCAGAATTTGGTGCTGATTCATTCTTCATATCTTTATGGTTATTAGAGCTTTATTTTTCTGACACTAGCCTAAAGATCATTACGCAACGAAAATAACTGTCTACCTGCAGCTGCCACTACAGGGAGCATAGGAATTCACTGCATACTGTGTTATTATTGGGTTTAATGAGTAACAGAATGCAGTAAGATCCTAAAACCTCTCTGCTGGTGCCTGCAGGCAGCTTGCATTTTACCTTTGCATAGGATTTGGCAGAGGAGTTAGATCACATATGTCAAGTTCAAGGGCCGTGGCCCAAATCCGTCCTGCCGCCGTTATTTTTTGTAGCCTTTGAAAGCTTAGACACAGTGACCAGGGATGAACAAGGTCTGGACGCAGCAGGACTGGCTCAACACCTTCCCTGGAGGACAAAAAACAGCATTTGAAAAAGGCGATAGTCCTACCATAGAAAGCCATCTTGTATTTGATGCTCCAGCACGCGCCTTCAAATTGCTCTGTTCAAAAACTCACAGATGGTGGCACAGCCTTGACCCTCCAATGGCATTTTGAGGGCAATCATAATGTTGATGTGGCCCTGGCCTGTGCAGGGGATTTGGAGCTCTTTATAAGAAAAACAAAGCTCCAACCACTATTAATATTAGGAATTTAATCCACACACAATTTCGAATCTTTTTAACCCCTTCCTGCCGTAGCCTATTTTTTGTTGTGTTTGTTTTTTTTGCACCCCTCTCAAAAAAATATAAGTGAAATGGGGAAAAAAAACGTACTTGCGCCATTTTTGCCGGGGTGTGTTCACTCTTCGATATAAATAATGTGTTATCTGTATTCTGCATGTCAGATTGATTCTGTTGATAACGAATATATAGAGTTTTCATTATTTTTTGATATTTCTTAAACAATAAAACATTCTCTATTTTTTTAACTTTATGCTGCAGTGCCATATTCTGCGATCAATAACGTCTTTGTTCTTCCACCTATGGATATGAGTGGGGGCTTTTTTTGTGGGCTGAAGTGTAGTTTTTATTGGTTCCATTTTGGGATACATGAAACTTTTTGATTGCTTTTTATTTCAATGACCAAATAAAACACAATTTTGGCATTTGGAATTTTTTTGTCTTTTACAATGTTCAGCGTACAGGATAAATGATGTTATATTTAAATAAATCAGAATTTTACGGATGTGGCAATAACAAATATGTGTAACTTTTTTATTTTTTTTATTTGTAAAATGGCAAAAGGGGGTTTATGTACTTTTAAGATATTTTAACTCATTTTTGGCTTGATCAGGGGTTAGAGGTCCGGGGGTTAGTGGACCGGACCTTTAACCCCTGATGAAGCCAGTTTAGCTGGTGAAACATGTTGGGGAGGTAAGGCATGACGTTTTAAATTGTGATTTCTCACCTCTATCTACAAGTGCCACCCTCTGCAGTGGGTGGCAAAAGGGAGCCTTATTTGTTCTGTGTCCATTAGATTAGGGACGATTGCCCAAGAAGGAGGCTTGGGATCCCTCACTGGAGTCAATAATTTGTCGTATATATAAGGCTTTCCTGTTGGTAGGTGGGGTTCCACCAGGCTTGATAGTGGAAAAGGAGCTATTCCTTTCTTCAGAAGTAGAAAGGGTTAAATGGTGAGGTTAGAAATCAGGTTTTTAAATAGTGTGTATAGAGGTTAAGAGTTATACATAATAAAAGTTACGTTTTAGTGTTTTATAGATACTGTAGAGAACTGATAGAGTTTAAGTTTGCCTATGGCAAAATAGTAAATATAATAACATTGCAGACGCTCCCTTATTTCTCCCTCTGTGCTTCTCGCTGCTCAGCCCCCTCCGTCTCCCCTCTGCAGCATTCATTATTTGTTTATATTTTCTCCTGACCCAGATAAGAGGAAAGCAACTCACTTCGTGGCAAAACCCCTTTAAGCATGAGATCTTTGGGGTGAAAAACAAAGGGGGACAAATATGAAAACTGTCTAAGATCTAAGGCTATGTTCACACGGCTTAACTGCGGGACTTATTTACGCCCCGCATTAACGCGGTGTGGCCGGGGACGGGGCGGGAGCGGGGGGCCGGCACTTCACCGGCCCATAGACAATCATGACTAGCGGCGCGTATACGCCGCTGGTAATTCACATGTCAATTATCTCCCCCCTCAGCTTATTCGCCGAGCAGGGAGAGTAGACATAATCCATAGTTCTCTATGAGAACTGTGGATTACCGTAATGACCAGGACATTTTCAGCCCGTAATAGGCGCACCCCGGCGCGTAATTACGGACCGAATTACGTCCTGGCTTAAGCCGTGTGAACATGGCCTTAGACTTTCTTTGTTGCCCATAGCAACCAATCAGAGTTCCCCTTTCATTTCATATAGTGCTCTGAAAAAATGAAAGGGGAACGCTGATTGGCTGATATGAGCTCTGATTGGTTTCTATGGGCAACAAAGAAAGTCTTATACCTAGACAGTTTTCATAGATGAGGACCAAAATGCATACATGCCAACTCTCCCGTTTTTGGCAGGGAGGTCCCGCTATTTGGGGTCCCCTCCCGCCCTCCCGGGGGAGTTGGCATTCCTCCCGCCGCCAGCAGGCGGCGGGGGGCCTTTAAATGTCCGCGGCGACCGAGTAGCGCTAGTGCGCTACTCTTGCGCCGCCGGGCCATTCCCACAGGCGGGTGAAGTGGCCGCTGCTCCCGCTTCACCCGCCCGGAGTCTCGCTGTGCAGGGAGGAGGCAGGAGGGATCGCTCCCTCCTCCCTCCTCCCCCTGTATGTCTGGCGCCGGTGTGTGCGCCGCACATACAGGCCAGCGGCGCAGGGGAAGTGACGCACGGCTGCAGGGGAAGTGACGCGCGGCTGCTCTCACGTCCCCCTGCGCCGCTGAGGAGATCGTCCGGAGCGGCCGTGCTGCAGGAGCCTGGTGAGGTAAGTGGATTTTATTATTTTATTTTTATTAGCTATATGGGGGGCTCTGCCTGGCAACAATGGGGGCACTACCTGGCAACAATGGGGGCACTACCTGGCAACAGAGGGGACATCTACCTGGCAACAGAGGGGACATCTACCTGACAACAATGGGGGCACTACCTGGGAACAGAGGGGACATCTACCTGGCAACAGAGGGGACATCAACCTGGCAACAGAGGGGGCACTACCTGGAAACAATGGGGGCACTACCTGGCAACAATGGGGGCACCTCCTGGCAACAATGGGGGCATCTACCTGGCAACAGAGGGGACATCTACCTGGCAACAGAGGGGGCACTACCTGGCAACAGAGGGGACATCTACCTGGCAACAGAGGGGGCACTACCTGGCAACAGAGGGGACATCTACCTGGCAACAGAGGGGACATCTACCTGGCAACAATGGGGGCATCTACCTGGCAACAGAGGGGACATCTACCTGGCAACAGAGGGGGCATCTACCTGGCAACAGAGGGGGCACTACCTGGCAACAATGGGGGCACTACCTGGCAACAACAATGGGGGCACCTACCTGGCAAACAATGGGGGCACTACCTGGCAACAGAGGGGACATCTACCTGGCAACAGAGGGGGCACTACCTGGCAACACTGGGGGCACTACCTGGCAACAGAGGGGACATCTACCTGGCAACAGAGGGGAAATCTACCTGGCAACAGAGGGGAAATCTACCTGGCAACAATGGGGGTACTACCTGGCAACAGAGGGGGCACTACCTGGCAACAATGGGGGCACTACCTGGCAACAGAGGGGACATCTACCTGGCAACAGAGGGGGCATCTACCTGGCAACAATGGGGGCACTACCTGGCAACAGAGGGGGCACTACCTGGCAACAATGGGGGCACTACCTGGCAAACAATGGGGGCACCTACCTGGCAACAACAATGGGGGCACCTACCTGGCAACAATGGGGGCACCTACCTGGCTAACAAAGGGGGGCACCTACCTGGCTAACAAAGGGGGGCACCTACCTGGCTACAGAGGGGGCATCTACTTGGCTACAAGGGGGCATCTACCTGCCTGTAAGGGGCACTACCTGCTTATGGGGGGTTACTACCTGGCTATAAGGGCATCTACCTGGCTTTCTTCCAAAGCCGTTATGCAGTTAGGTGGAGGGGGTGTGGCTTTTTGAAGGGGCGTGGCATACCGACAAGATGGGCGTGTCCATGCAAATTTTTGCCGCCCACTGAAATCTCCTGCTTTTTCATTTTCAAAAGTTGGCAACTATGCCAAAATGTATACCTCAACTAATGTGATCTGCATGAAGCTTGTTCAAACTAAACATACAGGAAGTGTTTATGTACTTGTAGGTGTGACTAAGAAGTGGTCTATGGGTTAAACTCCGCAGGCTTTTAATGTAGAATAGTGCAGCAATAAAATGACACATGCACTACTTCTAGTTAAACTCAATCAGATTTTACTTGGATGAAGCATGTTAAGCTTGTTGGTTGTTTTAACATCTACTGGTGCATAGAATACTTACTGTACTCAAAGCACCGCACGTCTTTAACCCCTTAACGCTGAGGCCTATTTTTTTCACATTCGTTTTTCCCTCCTCGTCTTCCCAGAGCCATTACTTTTTTTATTTTTTCACCTACATAGACACATGAGGGCTTTTATTTTGCAGGACAAGATGTACTTTCTAATGGTGTTATTCATATTACTATAGAATATACTGGGGAACGGCAAAAAAATTCTAAGTGGGACAAAATGTGAAAAAAGTACTAGCGCTATGTTTGCGGATGTTTTGTTTTTACGTCGTTCAATCATCAGTAAAAGTTATGTGTTATCTGTATTCTACAGGTTGATACGCATCCGCCAATACCAAACATGTAGGGATTCTATTATGCTTTGGTACCGTAAAAAAAATTCTAAACATTTTCTATTTTTTATATTTGCGCGGCTGCGCCATTTTCTGCAACCAATAACTGTTTTGTACAAACACCTACAGACTTGAGTGAGGCGGCATTTTTTGCGGGCTGAAGTGTAATTTTTATTGCTAGCCGTTTGGAATGCATGCGACTTTTTTGATTACATTTATTCCAATTTTTTTTGGATGTGAAATGACTAAGAAAAAGGGAATTTTGGCATTTGGATTTTTTTTCTACAGTGTTCAGTATGGGATAATTGTTGTTATAATTTAATAGATCGGACTTTTATAGACGCAGCGATACCAAATATGTGTAACTTTTTAATTTTTTTATTTGTAAAATGGAAAAAAAGGGGTGATTTAAACTTTTAATATTTTTTTACACTTTAAAATTTTTTTTTTTTTACTTTAACATTGAGTCCCACTAGGGAACTTCACCACTAGGGGGTGCGATCATTTATACAGCCTAATGCATTGTAATACAATGCATTAGGGTGTACAAAAATAGCAGGGCTGGAAGTAGCAAAATCGAAAACATGGCGGCGATGGAAGCCTTCACAAGGCTTCCAGCTGCCATGTTAGGGTATGTTCACATGGCGTCTTGTGACGCATCACTTCTCTCTGCCGGCGTTCAAGACGCGGTGGGGAAGATGGCGGGTAATCATAGCTCTCATAGAGTAATTACAGGACATATTTTGGGGCGCATTGCAGCACAATTACGCACAGAAATATTCCTAAAATACGCTGTGTGAACATCGCCTTAAGCAATCTGGACCCCACAATTTCACTGCGGGCACCCTGATAGAAGTGAGAAATAGTGCACAGCACCATTTCTCATTGATTTAGATGCCGTGGCCATCTTAGCAGCTAACACCCGGCGGCTGCCCCTTACCGCCCTTAGGATGTACTCATATGTCCAATGTCAGTAGCGTTGTTAAGACAGGAGTTGCAAACTGGCAGTACTGGTTCAGCAAATACACATTTAACTTAGTCTCTATCACCTGAACTAGGGACATACTATATAGAGTCTTTCCATTTTCAGGCCCTTCTTCACAACACAAAAATCTGCAGTCAGGTGCTCTACCAGTACTACTCATATGTTCTAAGGCTGTGTCTAGATGACAGGGGTTTGCAGTCGGATTTTTAAGTGGATTCGGTATTTAGAATCTGCAAAAATCAGACTGTAAATCATCCCCATAGACCTCAATAGAAAATCTGAGCTATAGTCTACACAGTTTGGATTTTCTGAGGTTGGATTTCAAATCTGAATACGGGGTCAAAAAACTTAGAACATTTTCTATAATCCGCCATATTTCCCTTGAAAACATTGGATTATAGTTCTGTTCAATTGAATGGGACGGACGAAAACTACGGCAAAAACGGTACAAAAAACAAAAAAAGAATGTAAAATACTGGTCAGATTAGAGTATTTTGTCCTCAGCCATGTGCACATAGACAAAAAGGCTTGTGGGAAAAGAACTGGGACTCTGCAGCACCATCTATTGGATGTAGCATTCCTCATGTCACCTCTGACTCACATGTAAAAGGTATTAATGACGCCATGCCAGTTTGTTGCAGATGAAGAAATTGGCATGGCTTTCATTGCAAGGCTCAGTGAGTTGGATGTGACTTGAGAAAGTGATGTGGGCACTTTGTAATCCGCTTGATACTATAGTGCGCTCATTTAAAAATATAGCGAACGGGGCAGCGCTAGTCTTCGGGCTGAAAAGACACCAGACTTCTGCCGCAGCCACGTTCATATGTGTCCCCCTAAGTCTCCACACAATGACATGGTACTTCCACCTATAGATACTTTACCCCTTTTGAGCCATGCTGACATGTATGTTACTGATGATCCAGATGCTCTTCTCCTGTACCAAGAGTCTTCTGGCCTCAATATTTTTCTGCTGCTGTGAAGTAGTCAGTGGTTAAGCCCTTTCTATTGCTGTGAAATGTGCAGCTAAGTATCTCCACAACCCAGTCTCCAGTATCATAACAGGGGCTCTTCCATTTACCAATTTTCATCACTCCATCGGTCCAGCTACAGTCTCATCTCACTTCAGCTATTGCCTCTGTATCAGAGGTGGCTCATCACACAGGCTAGGAAAGTTAATTTCTCATAGACTTCTCTTCTCAGTACTTCACTGAACACTACTGAGGCCAGACTGGTAGGAACTGCTGCTTTACGGTGGGCATAGGTACTTGGCTATGGAACAATCACGTCCCCCTGCACACCACAGTACAGCAAAGGGCTTCTCATGCTAGTTCCAGCACTCAACATTATAGTCTCATGATGCATAGAGGTGAACCACCCCACTGCCATATTACCTGCACATGCATTGCAGCAAAACACACAAACTTATGTATATAAAACAAGGGCACAGAATAATCTCTCACAATAAAGATGATAAAGAATAACACAAACAGAATCTCAGTTTGTCATAAATGGAGGCATTTTTTAGTGACTTTCAGCCATAATAAAGTTCTTGCACACTTTCGGTGTTGTCCTACTTCACCCTCCTCACAGTTACACACACTATCTTGTGTAATCGTGAGCTCAATGCTAAAATGAGCTCAAAAGTTTTGACACATTATCTAGTTTGTCAAACTGTAAAATAGAATTTGACTTCAGAATCTTTTTTTTAGCATTTAATTTTTGATTGTAATCTAGAGTGCTTCTTCCTACTGTAATATTCGCCTTTCTATCAAGCCATTATCCAAAGAGGCGAACGCTCTAAATTGATGGTGTCCACTGAAGGTCAGCTCATTTACACCTATTTGGGTCAGACAGAGTGCTGAGGAGTAAGCAGAGCAACTCTGCAATGATGAATAATAATTCTGAGGAACACCCAAGATTATCCCTTAGGCCAATGAATGTCTATGAAGAGTAGAGGCAAGCCTGTTAAATGACTTATATCCAACCTGTATAAACATAGTCAAGAGATAAAATCTGAGCTTCCTGTATCTGGCATTCCTCAACATGTCTCCCCAAATCTACTCCTGACCTTGAACTGAGCGGCTTAACCTTCACTCTGCTGGACACGAAAAAGAGAGGTAAATTATAGTGCATATCCAGGTGCATCAACCGATGTCTAATCCTACGGATATATACATTAATCCTCCACCCAGAACGCCAATAAAGTATTACAGATCACTTTTATATTCATTTTATATTCATATTTTACTAGTAAATCAATGTGTTTATTAGTGGAACCTGATTACAATTTATAATAGGACCATGATCATGTTTGGGAATACAGAAAGTCTAAATCTTATGACCCAGAAAGTTTTAACCCGTACAAAAGGTTATGTTAGCATCTTTGCAACTGAAGATATGACTTAAAGGGGTTGTCTCACTACAAGGATTGCTTTTTATGTTAAAGGTCTTGCAAAAACAAGTCACTTTGCAATATGTGTCCATTAACAGTGTCCTCCCTATTCCTAGATATCCCCTCTGGTATGGGCTGCATCAGCTCCTGTGATCGCTATAGCTACAGACCTGTTTGATCTCTCCTGATAGGCTGCCAGTGCTGGTTACTATAGCTACAGACCTGGCTTCTACTGTAGCCTAGTGGAAGCCAGTAAACAAGCCCCTGAATTCAAAGTGAAACTAAAAAAACAGGACTGTGGTAACATGAATCAATGTAGTGAGACAACCCCTTTAAGTAACATAGTCTAGTATCATTTGTATATTACTGTAACAAACAGATGCGATTCTGTACAGTTTACATTCAATTTGCTCTCAGAGGCGTAACTTAAAGCTCTGGGGCACCAATGCAAAATCCATAAATGGGCCCCCACCTTCCATGTGCCATTTATAATACTGGAATCTCTTGTGGAAGAGGGGCCTTTGGGCCCCCTAAAGCTCCAGGGCCCGGTAGCGACCACTACCTCTGCATCTCCTATAGCTACACTTTATTCTTCTTCCATCCTCTCAGTTAACCCTTGGACACTCTGTAGGCCAGTTCTCTTCATGCTTCCCTGTCTTTCACAGCTTCCTTCAGTTGCTTGATGTTCAATCCTGCATCATTTTTAATAGTATCCAACTTGAAGACCTTTGGTTTCCCTTGTGTCCTATTACAGTTATCAATCCTGAGTACCATCTTCTTTTCTCATAAATTTGCCCTCATCATATGACCTAACTAGATGGGTTTCTGTCTGGTGGTCTTGCCTTCCAGGGACAATTCTGGGTTTATATGATGAAGAACACCTTTCTTTTTGATCCTAGCTGTCCATGAAATTCATAGAGCCTCCTCCAGAACAACAGCTCAATAGCATTGCTTTCATTAGCATGCACTTCTCTCACCCATTTGTCGCAATTAGGTATGCAATAGCAGTGGTCAGTCTTCGTTTAGAGATGACTGAGACATGCTTGTACTTAAATATTTGGTCCATGCTCTCCATGGCTGCTAGCCCCAGTCCTCTGTTGTTGAGCCACCATAAAACTAAGCTGTTGACCACTTCCACACTGTTGATATTAATGTAGACTGGTCATCATGATTTTGGTCTTCAGTTTGGTCACATAAAAAGGGATTAAGGCAACGACAGGATTTTATGGTAAACAAATCATATACATTGCAATCATATATAGTGTACGCATACACTGACAAGCAAAAGGGTAACAATATTTTGAACTTTTGACTTTCATGCTCCAAATCTTCCCATCCACTACAGCTTAGAACATAAGACTACCATCATGACTACCATCATTCTATAGATAATCATCTTGGTTATCTTATACATAAATTGGACTTGCAACTATTTAGCATATGCTTAGTTATGTAGATTCTTGTGATGTCACTATGTTTTTACTATTTTGCTTCTGGTGGTAGAACAATCTTTTTCTTCTTGTTTACTACAAATAACAACCTTAGCTTAATGTGTTATTATGTTGAAAGTTCACTGCTTTGAATTGAGGAGCAGCCATGAAGAAGATTTCTCAAGAAAATAGAAACAGCATCATCCAGTTCATCGATAACGGTCTCTCAGGCAAGCAAATTGCCAAACCTGCATCATGTGAGGCCATGACAGTTGGAAGAATACAAAATGAAGTTAACAAATCGGCTCATCACAAGGTCTGGCAAAGTCTCGCAAGTTCTGGCTAGACAATCATGGCAGTGGAGGTGGCTTGTATGCTTCAGAACAGTGAGATAATAGTCTGGAATGGTGGCCCAAAAGAAAGTGAAGAATAGTGTTGAGCGATTGCGTTGGCTATCGAGATCGATCGATAGTCGATAGTCGGCCGCTATCGATAAGGTTTTTCGATAGTGAGCATCGATTATGCGCGATGACCATTAAAGTCTATGGGAGAGCAACAACACCTTCATTATTACACCCAAACAAGGCTGGAGAAGCTGAATTAACATCCACAACAGTCAAATGGATACGTGCTACATCTTAGGCAACACACTTAGGTTATAAAAGTCACAGAAAAAAAGTCACAGACCATTTACTATCCCTGTCTTGTACCACAGCCTGACCCTTAAACCTGCATCACCCACAAATTAAAAAGTGCACAGAAGGCAGTATGATTTGAACCATCATGTTACTTGAACTGGACATTGAATATCCCTGTCCTGGAACGCAGCATGAGCCCCAAACCTGCATGACCCCCACATTTAAAAAGTGCCGGAAAAAGGAGTCTTTCAACCACCATTTTAGTTTCACTGGACACTGACTATACCTGTCCTGGGCCACAGCATGAGCCCCAAACCTGCATGACCCCCACATTTAAAAAGTGCCGGAAAAAGGAGTCTTTCAACCACCATTTTAGTTTCACTGGACATTGACTATACCTGTCCTGGCCACAGCATGAGCCCCAAACCTGCATGACCCCCACATTTAAAAAGTGCCGGAAAAAGGAGTCTTTCAACCACCATTTTAGTTGAACTGACATTGACTATACCTTCCAGGCCACAGCAGAGCCCCAAAACCCGCATACCCCACTTTAAAAAATGCCAAAAAGGGTTTTTTCAACCCCCATTTAGTTTCACTGAACATTGACATACCCTTTCC
>JAODAL010038717.1:0-38866 GCA_025379985.1 Phyllomedusa bahiana
CCGGGAAAGTGCTGAAAAATCGTCTGGGCGGGGGACTGGAGCGGGCGACACATTCCCCCGGCCCATGATCCGGTGGACTGAAAGGGGAGAGGAGGAACATTGGAGCAGAAGCATTGTTTGGTGAAATGAGTGGATTTTCTACCCAGGTGACAAAAGAGGGGGAGCAGAGCAGCGGGAGGGAGCTAGATGGAGATGAGGAAGACGAGGCAGATGAACCGCAAGCAACGTGGCAGAATACAGTGTAGATCGAGTCAGGGAGCCCCTCGGAGATACTTGTGCAGATGGCCCGCAGCATGCTGATTTGCCTGGCTAGTGACAGCCGAATAGTCAGCATCCGGCAGAGGGATGACTTCTGGCTCTCCACCCTATTGGCTCTCCACCTTATTGGCCCCTCGCTACCGGTCCAAAATGGGAGCCTTTTCCCAGCTATTGAGAGGGAGGACAAACTCAAATACTATAGGGAAATCCTACGTAGTCAGTTGGTCGCTGCCCATGTGCGGCACGTCCCTCCTCTACAGGTTTGACCGGGGGTTCTTCAGCGCTCACGTACTACTGCCGCGGCTGCCGGGGGAAGGGGGGGGGGTCGGAGCAGTACCAGCTCCATCAGCAGCAACCTAAGTCTGGAGCCACTGATAGCAGCTTCCTTCACCCCCAGTGAGGAGGCAGTCGCCAGCAGCAGCGGGACCGGGAGCAGACCCTGAACCAACAGGTAGTGGCCTACTTGGAAAGCACTCTGCCACCCCAGTTAAAAAACCGCGGGACTACTGGGCACCAAACTGGATGTGTGGCCGCACTTGCCGAGTTTGCAGTGGAGAAGCTGTCCTGCCCGGCCAGTAGTGTGGCATCAGAGCGGTGTTTCAGTGCAGGGGAGGCCATTTTTTCCCCCAAGGAGAACCCGCTTGTCCACGGGAAAAGTGGAACGACTGACCTTTGTCAAGGGATGAATTCAGGCGTGGATCGGCCAGGATTTCCACACACCAATGCCTTAGCGTCAGACTACATCAGCCATGACGCCTCACCCAACTGTGAGAAATGAGTCTGGGTTCAAACTACCTGCCTCAGTCACTATTCGATGCCGCCAACCCCCCGCCTGATGCCACACATCTGCTGACGTTTCTCCATCTGCCACCAACCATCTTTACCAGGGACTGTATTTCCACCCCACCCCCACACTCTGTCATTGTGCCACTGTCTGACCTCATTTCTGCTGTTGTGGCTGCTGCCGTGACCTACACACTGTCCCAAAGTGCCACCGTCTGACCTCAATGCTGCTGTTGTGGCTGCTGCCCCTGACCTACACACTGTGTAATTGTGCCACTGTCCCGACCTCATGCTGCTGCTGTGGCTACTGCCGTGACCTACACACTCTGTCATTGTGCCACTGTCTGACCTCATGCTGCTGCTCTGGCTGCTGCCATGACCTACACACTGTGTCATTGTCCCACTCTGTGGCCTACTCCTTTTTTTGCCACCTCCACAATGTCATTGTGCCACTGTCTGACCTCATGCGCTGCTGTGGCTGCTGCCGTTACCTACACACTGTGTCCCTTGTGCCACTGTCTGACCTCATGGTGCTGCTGTGGGTGCTGCCCGTGACCTACACACTGTCATTGTGCCACTGTCTGAACTCATGCTGCTGTTGTGGCTGCTGCCGTGACCTACACACTGTGTCATTCTGCCACTGTTTGACCTCATGCTGCTGCTGTGGCTGCTGCCGTGACCTACACACTGTGTCATTGTGCCACTGCCCTGACCTTATGGCTCTGCTGTGGTTGCTGCCGTGACCTCCACACTGTGTCATTGTCCCACTCTGTGGCCCTCACTCTGTGGCCTACTCCTGTTTTTGCCACCTCCAGAATGTCATTGTGCCACTCTCTGATCTCATGCTGCTGTGGCTGCCGCCGTCACCTCAACTCTCTGTCACTGATGTTGCCATCTGAGCACTCAGCTTGTTTTTTTCCAGCTGTCGCTCGCATGACTTTATCAGGCTACATTCCCCCTTCAGTTTTTTGGTCAGTTTTGCCCTCTTAAGTGCCCAGGGAATTTTAGAGTGAAGCGATTCTAAGAGTGGCGGCAGTCATGTGCGTGTCATACTAAAACACAACATTGTATGAAGACCAAACCAAGCTCCCTCTGCATATTTAAGCATGGCACAACGTTCTACAGCACCCTGCAGGCTCTGTGCAGCCTGGAAATAGCTGTTTTTTAACGTGATTCGTGCCGAAGTAATTCGGAACGAAGTTATTTTTTGCCGAGAAATTCGGCGAAGTGAACGAAACGAATTTCGGGAAATTCGCCCATCTCTAATCATGGTCCTTTGGAACAGAAATGTGGCTTCTAAGTGGCATTTCTCCCTCACAATTTTTAACAGTGGATGAGAAGTCATTTTTATAATTTTTTAGGTCATTATGCTGTGAAATGCAGATATACTAAAGTTACTATTTTAAAAAATTGTTTTTCTAAAAGACATTTTTTATTCACAATTGGTCCAAAGTGGCTCAAGGGTCATACTTTCAGTTTTTGGGGGCATTTTGTTGTGACTGCACTATACTACAGGGCCTATTATAAAAAAATGTTGTTTCTAACAGACCATTTGTTCTTCACAATTGTCAAGAGTGGCTCAAGGGTGATGGTGCTGTCAGAAACAGGAATAGGTAGGGCACTGTTAATGGACACATATTGCACAATGACTTGTTTTTGGCAAGATCTTTAACATAGCTAGCAATCCCTGAAATTTAGACAAACCCATTTAATACAATTAAAAAAAGAGAAACAAAGACATGGTGGGATTCCATCCTATTTTAAAAATGTGTTTTCTAGAATTAAACTACTAAAAATCTTGCATGTACAAAATAGCTGTTAAAAAAATTCCTCTGAATTGTACAAGGGAGGTACAGGAAGACTTGACCAGATGTAAGTTATTCAAAGGACATGGAGGCTTAAAATTTTCTGTGGCTGGAATCACTATGGGGTCGAATCATTTGATCTCCAGGGGAGTCTGTCCCTAATCACTGAAGAAGGATTTGGAGGAAAAATTAAACCATTGAATTGATTGGCTGAATCAGTCTCAGAAGCCAGGAGGGCAAATGTCTTCTCAACTAAGAAGTGTTTTGGGGATGATTAGGACATTTGTATTACTTATGGGGTGTGCGGACAAATTAAAAAAATATTTTAAAAACTTCAGGGAGGGGTGTGTGTTGTATGTTATCACACTTGAAAAAAAGGCAAAATGAGAATAATGTAAAACTATAAATAAAACTTCCCTAAATAAATTCTGTAAACAAAGGTCAGTTACCAAAAAATATACTAAATGACAGTCACTGTACAAAATAGCATAGTGCCACTTTGTGATCTGTGGGTCAAACAGGTTTAAGAGTCATGCTGTGGCCCAGGACAGGTAGGGTCAATGTCCAGTTCAATTAAAATGGTGGTTGAAAGACTCCTTTTTCCGGCACTTTTTAAATTTGGGGGTCATGCAGGTTTGGGGATCATGCTGCGTTCCAGGACAGGGATAGACTATGTCAAGTGAAACTAAAATGGTGGTTGAAAGACTCCTTTTTCCGGCACTTTTATAAATGTGGGGTCATGCAGGTTTGGGCTCATGCTGTGGCCCAGGACCGGTATCGTCAATTTCCTTTGAAACTACAATGTTTGTTTAAAGACTCCTTTTTGCCGCACTTTTAATCTGTGGGTCAGACAGGTTTAATGGTCATACTGCGGTACAGGACAGATATAGTTAATGTCCAGTTCAACTAAAATGGTGGTTCAAAGACTCCTTTTCCCGGCACTTTTTAATTTGGAGGTCAAACAGGTTTAGGGGTCATACTGTGGCCCAGGACAGGTATAGTCTATGTCCAGTGAAACTAAAATGGTGGTTGAAAGACTCCTTTTTCCGGCACTTTTTAAATGTGGGGTCATGCAGGTTTGGGGCTCAGGCTGTGCCCAGGACGGGTAAAATTTCAATGTCCAGTGAAACTAAAATGGGGGTTGAAAGACTCCTTTTTCCCGGGCACTTTTAATCTGTGGGTCAGACAGGTTTAATGGTCATACTGCGGTACGGGACAGATAAAATTTAATGTCCAGTTAAAACTAAAATGGGGTTCAAAGACTCCTTTTCCCGGAAACTTTTTAATTTGGAGGTCAAACAGGTTTAGGGGCCCATACTGTGGCCCAGGACAGGTATAGTCTATGTTCAGTGAAACTAAAATGGTGGTTGAAAGACTCCTTTTTCCGGCACTTTTTAAATGTGGGGGTCATGCAGGTTTGGGGCTCATGCTGTGGCCCAGGACAGGTATAGTCAATGTCCAGTGAAACTAAAATGGTGGTTGAAAGACTCCTATATCCGGCACTTTTTAATATGTGGGTCAGACAGGTTTAATGGTCATACTGTGATACAGAACAGGTATAGTCAATGTCAAGTTCAACTAAAATGGTGGATGAAAGACTCCTTTTCCCAGCACTTTTTAATCTGTGGGTCAGACAGGTTTAATGGTCATAATGTGGTACAGGACAGATTTAGTCAATGTCCAGCTCAACTAAATTGGTGGTTAAAAGACTCCTTTTTCCGGCACTTTAAATCGGGTGTCATGCAGGTTTGGGGCTCATGCTGCATTCCAGGACAGGATATTCAATGTCCAGTTCAAGTAAAATGATGGTTCAAAACATACGCCTTCTGGCACTTTTTAATTTGTGGGTGATGCAGGTTTAAGGGTTATGCTGTGGTACAAGACAGGGATAGTGAATGGCGTGTGAGTTTTTTTCTGTGGCTTTTATAACCTAAGTGTGCTGCCTAAGATGTAGCACGTATCCATTTGACTGTTGTGGATGTTAATTCCAGCTTCTCCAGCCCTGTTTGGGTGTAAGAATGAAGGTGTTGTTGCTCTCCCATAGACTTTAATGGTCATCGGTGATAATCTATCATCAACCATCGAATATCTTATTGGTTATTGCCGTTATCGACCATCGACCCGATGACGATAGTCAACGTAATCGCTCAACACTAGTATTAACCAATCAAAATACAAGGCTGGACAGTTCAAAATACATTAAAAATGCAGAAAAGAGCTGATTGGTTGAGCTAGCGGGGGCTTGGCTATCCCGGCCAAACAGAGTGCGAGCTACTTTGTCCCATTGTAGTCAATGGAGAGATCGGGGCAATGAAATCTCGGTTCTCAGCGCCGTGCGGCATGGAGTATGATTAAATAAACTTTTTTATTAGGTGTAAAAGATTATCTGAAAAAGAGCTGAAACCTTCTATAAACATAAATAAATAAAATCACTAACAACGCGTTTGCCACCGAGACCAGCGCTATATCAGGAATTGCGATATTGTAAATTGCCGGGAAATACAGTAATTCAAATTCTGTAAGCGCTTCTCATTGGTCGGCATAAACCAGACAATCAGAATAGGAGCGACAGTGAACCATTATAACCTATGGAGAAGTATTGACCAATCAAATGCAAAGGCGGGACAGTTCAAAATACAGTAAAAAAGGCAGAAAAGAGCTAATTGGTTGAGACCAGACGGCAGATATGAATCCACCAATCATATGTAGTGCGCCTATTTTGAGTGGAGCAAGAAGGGCGCAATAGAAGGGCGCCCTAAAAGTTATTACTGTCTATGAGAAATATTCTAGTACTGTGATTGGTTGGGGGGAAGAGGGGCTCGTCCTGCTTAGCCAATCAGCGGGTGAGCTACTTATCTCATAGAGTTCTATGGGAAAAAGAAATGCAGAGCGAGCTCTGTTTGTGATTAGCTATGTTAAAAGAGGCACGGTTATTTGGGCCAATGGGAGAGCGAGCGACACTCTTATGGGTTTTCTAATGCAATCTTTAATAAAACTGTACATGGCAGAAATAAAATGATAAGACTCACGAAGTTGTACCGATCTGTATATAAAATGAACAATAATATGGGGGTAACGAAAAAAAATATTAATTCATAAATTCATTTTTATTTTTTTATTTTCGTTACACCCATACTGTTGATCATTGGCTAACGGAATTAAAGAAATAAAAATGAATTGATTGAATTAATATTTTTTTTTTCGTTACCAGTAAACAATAATATTGGTGTAACGAAAAAAAATATATAAATTCAATCAATTCATTTTTATTTCTTTAATTTCGTTAGCCAATGATCAATAGTATTCGTGTAACGAAAATAAAGAAATAAAAATGAATTTATTGAATTAATATTTTTTTTTTCGTTACCCCCATATTATTGTTCATTTTATATAGAGATCGGTACAACTTCGTGAGTCTTATCATTTTATTTCTGCCATGTACAGTTTTATTACAGATTGCATTAGAAAACTCATAAGAGAGTCGCTCTCTCTCCCATTGGCCCAAATAACCGCACCTCCTTTAACTTAGCCAATCACAAACAGAGCTCGCTCTGCATTTCTTTTCCCCATAGAACTCTATGAGATAAGTAGCTCAACCACTGATTGGCTAAGCAGGATGAGCCCCTCTTCCCCCCAACCAATCACGGATGCGCCTAACATGAAGGGGCGTGTAATGGCCGCGGTGTGGGCGTTCTGGGGCGGGACGCGACATATTCGAAAACTCCGAGGCATGCATGGTCGCGGCTCGGCAAAATGCGGCGCATTGCAGCACTCGACAGCTCCAACAGGCAGACCTAGTTGAATCTGGTCTACATGAGCCGGAGGAGGCGAAGTGAAGCGAGAACGTAACATGAGAGGAAACATATAGAAGATCGCAAAAGAAATCCATCTCAGCTATCAGCTCCGTGAGGCATGGAGTATGATTGCAAAAATCACTTTTATTACGTGTTAAAACATTATCAGAAAAAGAGATCAAACCTTCTAAAAAAAAATAAATAAATAAAATCACTTTCCAAAAATCAAGAACGGAGCTACATCAGGAATTAGGATCTTGGAAATTGCCGGGAAATATAGTAATTCAAATTCTGTAAGAGCTTCTCATTGGTCGGCAGAAACGTTCAAAATACAGTAAAAAGGGCAGAAAAGAGCTGATTGGTTGAACTAGCGGGGGCTTGGCAATCCCGGCCAATCAGAATAGGAGCGACAGTGAACCATTATAACCTATGTAGAAGTATTGACCAATCAAATGCAAAGGCGCGACAGTTCAAAATACAGTAAAAAGGCAGAAAAGAGCTGATTGGTTGAACTAGCGGCGGCTTGGCTATTCCGGACAATCAGAGCGCGAGCTACTTTGTCCCATTGTAGTCTATGGACAGATCGGGGCACTGAAATCTCAGCGCCGTGAGGCATGAAGTATTAGTAAATAAATAGTTTTTAAGTGTAAAATATTCTATGTAAAATATCTAAAAACTGCGTCCGACCGGGGATGCGGATCGGTTAGGCGCCGTTTTCGCCAGAAAACAGGTGCAAATCCCAATCATACATGTCGCCCTATGTGTCCAGCGCAGAAGCTGACCATGCTCCTGTCCATGTTGGTGGTACTGCAGTCTCTCCCTTTTCAAGTGGTGGACTCTGCACCATTCAGAGAACGCCATGCATGGCACATGTGTTTAATCTGGTTGTCAAATGGTTCCTCACATCTTCCACCCATCTGCAAGGCGTTCTAAAAATGGCCAGAAGACTTTGCATGCACTTCAGTCATTCCTACACCACCAAGCAAACCCTCCTTGAGCTGAACAGAACAGAGAAACTATGAACAGAGAAAAAAAGAGCAAAACAGAGAGAAATCTATGAACAGAGAAAAAGAAAAACAGAGAAATCTATGAACAGAGAAAGGCCATTAATGATTTCTTGATGATCTTAGTGGACAGGTATACTCCACTTTGTAATTTTGATGTCGGCCAGTGGCAGTTCATGCGTGACACCTGCCGTTTGCTCAGGCTCTTTCAGGATGCCACGTTATTTGTCAGTCGCCAGGACTGCTGGATGAACAATCTCATTCCACTGCTTCATGTCCTGGAACATATGCTGCAAAATCTGTTTGTTCAGGGAACTGGAGACGTGGCAACTACATCTCATGGCCACATGAGTCTGGTGGAGGCAATGGGCAGCCAGTGAAGGGATTGGCAGAGGGGAGAGGCAGAGGAGTAACAAGGAGAGAGGTGAATCAGATGGGCAGTAGAGTTAAGGATGGATTGAAGGGGAGCGAGGGTGCTAGATGGCAGGCACAGAGAAGGATGTTGCAATAGTCTAGGCGTAATATGATGAGAGCATGAACAAGCATTTTTGTGCTTTCAAATTGAAGGAATGAGCGGATTTGGGAGATATTTTTCAGGTGGAGGCAAGGGTAAGGGTTTGGACATGCAGTTTGAAAGGCCATCGTCCATCCTCTAGCAGGTCTGAACAGGGGGTTCCTCAGCGCTCACGTACCACTGCCACAGCTGCTGTATTGGGGTGTGGAGGTAGGAGCAGTACCAGATCCATCAGCAGCAACTTGAGTTGTTGATGAGCAGCTTTCTTCACCCCCTAGTGAGGAAGGTACCCACCAGCCGCAGCACCTGGAGCAAACTCTGAACCCTAGATTCTTCTGGCTACCTGCCTCAGCTACTATTCTGATGCTGCCACCTGCCTGATGTGTGATGCCACACATCAGCTGCCAGCTGCTCCTTCTACCACCCACCATCTTTACCAGGGACTGGAATTGCCACCCACCTCCCCACTCTTAACTGGACCATTATGTATCCTTCTGATGCTGCTGCCACCTCACCACTCAGGTCTCCTCATGCTGCTGCTGCTGTCACGTCCAGGCTATGTCACAATGTCACTCTCTGGCTTGATGCTGCTGTTGCCACCACCTCTGCATTATGTCGCCTAGCTGCCGCCACCTCAAAATTATGACATTGTGACACTCTCCAGCCTGATGCTGCTGTTGCTGTCGCCACCTCCATGCTGTTTAATTGTGTCAATCTGTGGCCTACTCATGCTGCTGCCACCTCCACAGTCTGTCATTGTGCCACTCTGTGGCCTACTCATGCTGCTGCCAACTGACCACTCTCTCACTCAACCACCCTGTGGTTTCTTAATGCTGCTTCCACCCTCAACAACTGAATGATGTTGCCACTATGTTTGGTTTTCCCCTTCTTTTAATCTGTCAGAAGGAATGAAAAGGATATAATCAATCGATTGTTTCTTCGGAAAAGCCATAAGGCTAGTATGACATTGTCCTTTGTTTGCATCAGACTTGCCTGATGATTAGGTAGCCAAAAGCAGGAGTGGATACAAAACACAGAAGGCATGCAAAAAAAAAAAAAAAGCTGGTGCAGGAACAGGTGTGTATATGTCACACAATTGTGAAGGTCTTTCACCCCAGTAGCTCAAAAATCAGAAGTATTTTGCACAGAGTGCAATGTAGTGCAGCTATAGAGAGATGCTTGTGCATAGGAGACAAAGAGAGAAGTGGCAGAATTTAAGATGGCTGCCGTATTTATAGGGCTATGATGTCACAGAAGCTGACTGGCTGCTGATTGGCTACAAGTCTGCACATGTCATTGAGGGTGTTCCTTTCGTCCTCCCATAGTTCTCTGCCCCATGTCACGCCATGTGCTCGCGGTCATTTTATCTTCATTACCACGAATCACCATGAACTGCGGCTTCGTTCAGAATAGAATTTTCCCTGAAATTATAAACGAATTCCACTTCATTAGAATCGATTCGCTCATCCCTATTCACCAAAGGTATAGCCATAGAGGGTAGCAGAGTCCCAGACAGGTAAAGAACTAGTACAATGGCAGATAACAGCAGGGAAAATGTTGGTAATAGATTTGTGCAGCAGCAGGAAAAACAAGGGTTAACTGCATGTAACTCAGGAATGACTGATAGCAGCAACCACACAGTAGACAGGGGTCAGGATCACAGAAGCACAGAAGTACAACCATGAACTGACCAGGAACAGAGACAGGAAGTTCCTTAAATCAAGGGAGGTCACAGGTCATTGGACAGGTGATTAGGTACTGTCCCTTTAAATATTCTTGCATGGAGAGGAAGCCAGAGAGGATGGGTGTGCGCAGGATCATGAACTGAAGCAGGATCAAGGACAGGTGAGTTTACAGCAGACACAGCAACAGACGCAATGGAAACAACAGGTACCTGGCCATACCCGCTGTCTGCAACAGAAGTCGCGGCATGAACTGGGTGCGTAACAGGGGATATGACAGAGGCACGGGCATGTCCATGGTCTGAGGCATGAACCGTCACATTGGCTCACTTGGTTATGAATATAGCTTTTTATTCAACTCTGCCCACAAGCGTTCATTTTGGTTGAGGTCTGGGGGCTGTGGTGGTCAATCCAACAACTGTACTTTATTGTCATTGAACCATTTCTTCGCCAATCTTGAGGTATGCTTCGGGTCATTGTCCTGCTGGAACACTATGTTGTCCTTTTTTATACCTATAGTACTCGAATGTAGAAAGTAACTCATCTTGTTGGATACTCACATATAGTTCAGTATTGAATCCACCATCAATCCTGGTCAAGTACCCAATGCATTTAGCTGTGAAACAACCCCATGTTATCAGGCTTCCTCCAACAAACTTGACAGTTCCTTCAATTTCTCATTCTGTTAAGCCTCTTTTCTCTTGATACTTTTAGACCCATTTGCACCCATCAGAGTCAGTCTGCTGACTGTCATCTTATCGCTCCAAATCACCTATTTCCAATCTTTTACTTTTTTGCAAACTGGAGCCGATGCTTCTATAGCCATATTGAAGCCGAGGCTTCTTCACCTTTTTTCGGGGTCACTATTCCAGAGTTGGGTAATGCACATCACATGGTGCTTGCATGGATGTCTGTGATATCACTATTACAAAGCATATGAGCAACTTCCACTGCTGAGTTTGTCGCGCCAGAGCTGATAGACCATGTGATGAGCCAACTTGTTGACTCCAATATTTTGCCTGAACGTCCACCTCTTGGCATTAGAATGAATGGACTGACTTCTTTTCAAATTTTTCAACTGTCATGGCTACACATTTTGCACAGTTTGGCAATCTTATTGGCTGAGAGACCACTATCAATGAGCTGGATGATATTGTTTCACTTTTCTTTGGATTTCTTATAGTTGGAAAGGTGAGAAAAATGTCCTTAATGTGTAAAACTCTAGTTCTTTTTTTTCCGTCTTAATAAGGTTTCAGTACTTATTCACCAAGTTAACCTTTTGTCCCCTGATGAGATCCAACGTTGATCGAAACGTCCTTGTTGGGACTATGTGCAATATTAGCTTGTAGAAGGGCAAGTTTTGCTGTTAGGGTAAGGATTCTGATTTCCCTTTTCGGGTGGTTACCCTGTGTGAAGGTTTAAGGAAAGTTTAGGCCCTTTTGTGGGGTTTAATAAAGGGGAAATTGTACTCAATTTCTATGTCCTTTAGTATCCGTATGGTTACCTTTTGATATAAAGAGAACACTTTAAATCGAAGTACATGATAAAAGAGAATGATGTTATCCTTTTATTTTTACCGCTTTTGAAATCCAGTGACTATTTTGTTTCATCCACTTTTTTTTGGTAATCCTATGGTTTTACCTTACCTCCCCTCTAGGATTTTTATAATGTACTTTTTTGAATTTCACTTTTATTATATTAAAAGTTATGTTTTAATTGATGATCCCATTTTTTTTGGTAATGTAAAAAAAACAGTCCTAGATCCCCCTTAAAATTGCCAAGGTAATGGCAGGCAATTAAAATTTTTAAAAACTGATCTTGTACTACTTTGTTGTGGGGGCAAAAGTTTTATTCGGGTTGCTGTGTCGTACTTTCAACTTTTGTCGGGAAATTCTTGGTCATATAAATGGGGCACAAATTAAAAAGTAAAATTTTGTTGGCAAAAAAAAAAAAAGCTTTTTATGTTTTTAAATAAAATTAAAAAAATTAAAATGGTTATGGTTTTTTAGGGGGAGGGAAAAAAAAAATAAAGAGCTTTTTACCAGGGAATACACAGCGGAAGGGGTTAATAGCCTTCGGGGTCTTTTCTGTGTCCTGGGGGGGGAGAGTGGAGAGATATTCCATGGTCATAGTATGCTATGAATTGTAGCCTGGGAAGGAGCAATCAAGTTTGAGTAAATTTAAAGGGGAAATGTTTGGGATATGAAAATTTTTAAAAACAAAAAATACCCCCTGAAAGAAAAAATGTAGGGTACCCTGCCAGTATTGCATGTTTAGAGATTGTAACGGTCCCGGGACGTAAAAGGGGGAAACCCACGGGAAACCCCCCGAAAAGCAATGGGGGAAAGCCACGCAGGAGGGGAAAGTTATTTATGCCCCTTTTTTAAACACAGCCCGCCGCAAAGCGGGAGGGAAACTTCCCGCGGAGGGGTCTCCAGGTCCCCTCCCCCCTGACCGATTTCCTTGCATGGCAGCCGAGCGGGGTAAAAAAAGAAAGAAAAGCTTTGCCCGGGGACGGGGTAAAAGGGGTCAGGACAGGGGCAATGGTTTGGGGTTTGGGTCAGGCGGGAAGGTCGGGGCGGGGGCCCCAGAGGTTTCTGGTCGGGAGACGGGGGGCCCAAAGGTACGGTACACGAGATAGAAAAGACGACGGGGAACGTTTTCTCTTTAGGCAAAGGCAGTAAAGATCCGGCAGGGGGGTGGGGGGAAAAGCGCCCAGGTAATATAGAGGCAGCGCCCGGCATTTAGCCAATAACCGGCACGCTGGCCCTTTAAATTTCACAGAGCCGGCAGGATAACTGTTATGCACATAGCGTAATGAAAAAGAAATGAATTGTTAAAAACCACCCATGTTAAACCCGGAAAAAAAAACCAAAAATGTCTTTTTTTAAAAAAACCAATCCCACTTTCTTTTCTGGGGAAATTAGAAAACAGATTTCTTTTAAAAACCCTTTAATACAAATATGCAATTGTATGCTTTAACCCATGCATATATCATATTTTCTGGCTGCACACATTGTATAGGACAGTGAGTCATATTACCCACAGTAATTTTCTCCATATGTACTATTGTATTGCTTCTCTTGGTAAATGCGAAATAGCACAAAAACCCCGGGCCCCTTAAAAATTGGGGGCGTTATATGAAAGTTCTCTTTTTTTCCCCCAACTTTTTATAAAAAAAAATATTCTTTTTTATAAAGGTTTCTTGATGAATAGCACTTTTTTTACGGGCAGGTAAACCCCATATGCCAATTTAAAAGGGTTGGGCAAAACAAATTTTGAAGCGGGTTTGCAAGAATTTTTTTGGGGCAAAAACGTTCCAAAACCCAAATTTTCCTCCAAGTGAATAAAAAGGGTTTTGAGATAGCAGCCCCGGAAAAATTTAGATTTTCAATTTCCCTTGTACCATTTAGAAAAAAAAAAAATAAATTTTTGGTATTGATTCTTTGTTTCCCTAAAAATTTAAAAAAAAAAAATTTTTTTTTTTTAAAATGTTCACCGCCCTTTTCATTAAATATGTGTTTTTTTTAGTCAAGTTTGGTTTTTTGGTAAAAAAATCCAACTGAAAAAAAAATGTGGATTTTAAATTTGAGTAAAGGAAAATTAAAAAGAGAGATGTTTTTAAAAGGGAAAAGCACTTCCAAAGAGTTCTTTTGTTCTTTTTAAGAGGTTTACAATATGTATTTAACAAAGTTTTTCCCTTAAAAAAATTTTGGCCCAATGTTTTAAAAGGTGGGATAAAATTTAAAAAATTGTAAGATTACTGGGGTGTTACTGCTGGGATGGATTCATCATGGAATAGCAGAAAGAGTACAAAGGGAAAACCTTAAACCCGGAAACTCAGGGTTACCATTTAAAGTGGGGCCAAAGGGAGGTGCTGGGTTTTGGGGCCCCCACTTCCCTCCCAGGCAGAAAAAGGGGTCCCCCTTGGGGGGTGCTTTATGCCTTATTTGCCCTAGAGGCATTTGAATACCTTTTTCCCTTTGAAAATACAAGGTAACAATTCAAAGGTACTGATCATTGGGGGACCGAGAAATTTTAAAGGGTATTGTTTCCCAAGATAGGATGACTTAGGCTTAAAAAAAACCCCCTTGCTTTGGTGGTTTGCATTCTACTATGGTGTCCGTCAGTTTCCGTTGCGGTTTCCCCCTGTTTAAAAGAAAAAATACAGCCCCGCTGCACCCCTTTTTTTACTCCCCTTTTCCCGATGAATTGTGATGGGAAACCCCCAACGCAAGTGTGAAAACCCAGCCTAAGTTTAAAGGGGCTGTTAAAGGGCCTTTGTTTTAAAAAAGGTTTGTTTACACCCCTGCCCCAGAGGGGTTTTAACAAAATCTTTGGGCAAGATGTGGCCCAGGGGCCCTTAAATTTTTTTATCACAATACCCAAAGGGGTCCCTTTAAAAAACTGGGGTTTGGACACACCTGAAATTAGGGTTACCGCTAAAATTTAGGGTTCATATAAATATTTTGGGATCAGGAGGCCGGATGGGGAAGCCAGATCCCGAGGTTCAGGACCGAACACCAAAGGGGAGGGCAGGGGGAAATGGTTTTTGTGCAACAGCAGGTTCTCAGCAAACTTATCCTCAGGGGTTTTATAAAAAACAATCCCTTTAAATCAAAGTACAAGAACAGGGGGTGAAAAGAGGAGTAAATGAAAACCAAAAGATTAAAAGCAAACAGTTTATGTCGATAGGTTCTAAAATATTTCTTAACGTGGCAAAAAAAATTCCATGCGGAAATTGGCCTACAGTGTGGATTTTAAAATTATAGCTGGGTTCCCCTTTTTTTATGAAGAAATTTTGCAGTTTTCTGCAAAAATTTTTTTTTTTTGACTTTTAATGGGGTTGTTAAAATCTGCAGTTGATCATCAGTAAACTCTATTTCTATGAATTTTATTGTGCAGAAAAATCCACTTTTGGGGGTTAGCTGTTGGACGCATTCAATAGGAGTACACCTTGTGTAAGCCTCTGATGGAAGACTGCAATGTATCCCACTGTATAGGCATCCAGTGGGATATGTTACCCGGGTACTTCTGACAGCCACTCTCTCATAAAATGTTTGTCAATGAGCTGTCAGCTGTATCTTTGTCCAGGGGATTCTATAATCATATAATTGTGAACACATAGAACTCTTCAAATATGGACAGTCCATGTATGTAACTCTCCATGTTTAAACAGTTATATCATCACAGATTCCATGGGAAAGCCATTCATCTTGGGCAGCTCTGATACTGCTGACAGTAATTTTATGTGTGTATGGTAGCTGTCAGCAGTAACACAGAGCCCAAGAAGATAAGAATTTTATAGAAGTCCATATATGAAATCACTGGAGCTTATCTAGCTATCTATTAAACAGATACCTGTAGAGGAGTGCCATATTTTGGCATCCATCAATCACAGACTTATATGGTGTCCATTCTACAGATCCTGTTGGATGAAATACTGTTGTCTACTAATGTATCTGTTATATGCATTAGCACATTAGAGGATGGATGGCAAAATATTTGCAGAAAAAATATGCACCCTCTGTTGATGGTTATACCTGCGGATTTACCTGTGGATTTCCTGCCAAAAATTTCCACCACAAATCTATCTATTGTACATTATTTTATTATAGTTGACTATACTGTTATACATTATTGTTAAGGTTCTTTGCTTACAGCCATGTTAGGCACATCTCATCAATATGTTTGGTGTACCAGCCATTCTGGTGTCTAGTGCCAATCTTATCTCCTTAGTTATTTGTATTGAGTCTCATCATTGTGCAATGTGCAGGGATTCAGAGGTAATCCTTGGAGGAGAAACTCCTATTTCACCCCTTACATCTCATCTGGAATCAACACTTGGCAGAGGCACTAGATCCAGTAGACTACAGATAGCTCATTGTGACAACCTATGGATGCAGAGGTGCCAGGATGTTTCTCAGAGATGCAAAAAAAATTATATGTGGGATGTTGTTCACCCAAGCTGCAGAGAAAGTTGGGGGTCATTGGTAATCTGTCCTCTCTTATGGTTTTAGTTGCATATATGTTATGGTATGATGTCTAAAACATTGCTACTAGACTAATACAAAACAGAAATATAGAATGTGAAAACAAAACTATTACATATATCCACATATTAGCTCTATTACTGAAAGTAGCTACATGGCTAATAACAGCTCACTAGTTCATTCCAGTTTCTTTTTCCAACTTAAAACTTCAAACTCTCAGTCTAAATTCCCAGTACTAATGTATTAGCAATGCTTTTAACCTTAGGCCCATTGTTTCACTTTCTCGAGGATGGTTTTCATGACATCAGCTCCTGGGATATTCATTCTTTTTAGCACGTATTTCTTTGTAACTTGTGCTGCTTGGTAATTGGTTTATTGTAATGAGGAAGGGGCAGAGAAGCCAAACACTCAACAGTGCTATTAAACTTTGGAAAGTCGCTTTATATCATTTTATTTTCCATCACATGGCTCTAGCTCTATTGCTATTTATTGTAAACATTTTAGTTCTGGTTTTATATTTGGTACTTTTTGGATTTTTTATACGCCAAACATAAGGGCTTCAATCCTTGGCATTTAACAATGATTATGTATTTCATGTGTTCAATCTTAAAGTCTCTTACATAGATGCAAGTTCGCCAAGTAGGAGTGGTAAATCATAGAAACTTAACACTTACTGGGGACTGGGGAGAAAGATCCTGTGTCTTTTGTATATAGAATCCACTGATTGTAATGTTATTATCTGAGTAAACATGCAGAAGCTCCCTGGCTCTCTGCTCAGCCCCCTCCTTCTCCTCCTGCAGCCATTCGTGAAGGAATGAAAGAAGGCTGCCTGCTGAGATTATCTTCTCTCCTGAGCAAATAGGAGGGAGAAATAAAACGCAGATAGCTTGTACACAATACATTTATCCTCTGTGGATTAGCAAAACAATGTTTGCTCAACTACAGATACTGACTATCAGGAACTTGCATGGGAGTTGGAGTGATGACATCACAGAGGAGGTACTTCTTAGACATGTCACTTTCTCCCCACTCGCGAAATACAGCGAGCGGCGAGAGGAGACAGAATTCATAGTTCTCTATGAGAACTGTGGATTACCGTAATGACTGGGATGGATTTCAGCCGTATTTCGCGCAGTACAGTGTGAAATATGGAACGAAATCCATCCCAAAATAAGCCGTGTGAACATGGCCTAAATCTGCTCATCTCCCAGTTGAATTAAGCATTGAGCATGGTAAAATCCAAGCTGCTGATGTTGAGCCTTGTTTCCATCTGCAGCACATAAAGTGAACAGTCTGGGTGTCATCATACAAATTAGATTATCACCAGACCCACTTGCAGTGAAATCTTCTGACAACCTTCAAATGTTTATACTCATAGTAAGTAAATCACATATTTTATGACACTGCTACTGAAGAGGCTCCACTACATGTTTTGCCCAAGGGTGTCTTACCAACTTGATCATGCCTTATTTACAGTCATAAATATGTCTTTGGAGAGTTTTAGATGGAAACCTACTGAGTGTCCTCCATGAATTGATTATGTCAAGAAATGTTTACATAAGTGCTTGTGATATGGCTGCACATACAAATCTTTCCTTTTACACCTCACTACTCTTAACCACAGGGCTAAATTATTTAAGATGGTCTTTGTATGCTCCACAGTGGATTAAACAAATGTGCTTGTTACTACTCATGGAGCAAGAAAAGGAGCAACATACTGTGAGCCTAAGCATAGAAGCCATAAACATCTGAACATCCCCATTTCTGGGCACAAAAAGGCAACAACATAGGATATATCCTGCAATTATCCATTTTTTGTGACAGATCAGTGGAAGTATTCTATAATGGCAAAGATATAGTATTAAACTGTGTAATACTCAGAGTTGCTTTGGGTGTGAAAAATCACAGGAGCATATTGAATATGGTTTTGGACCGTGCATAGTAATAACACCATAGTCACAAAAAAAATTTAAAAGAGTTTTCCCATCTGGCTGTTTCTCAGTGCCTCATCTTAAAAAACAGTGTCAGGCCCCCAATTTCTGTTAAGGCTGTGAGTGGTTCTACTGCAGTGACTGACATTTCAGATCTGCTATTCCTAGCTGAGCCTGCTAGAGGGACCTTAGTGATGGAGGAGTTTTAACAGCAGAGCTGATAGAGCAGGGAGAGATGGTTTGTAACATGAAACCTTTTGTAAACAAGCAGAAGATAAGAATTAATATAACAGGTAGCATAATCAGAATAGCGATGTATTTGGTAATCATTTTTATTTACTTTTACCTACATGTTTAAAGCTAATGAATGTGATAGGAATAACCATTTAAGTCTTGTTAACCATTCTCTTGCACTTTGTTAGAGTATTTTGGGGGATATGTTACTAAGTAGTGAATTAACAAGAAAATAGTAATAAAAAAAATCCAGAACACCAAAAGAATATAAAGGAAAATAACATGAGTATACCATTATGCATAATCCCAGGTATAACTTAAAAACACTAAGGGGAACATGAATACAAACTGTCTAGGTTTAAGACTTTCTTTTTGCTCATAGCAACCAATCAGAGCATGTTTTCATGTTTTCAGAGCACTATATGAAATTAAAGGGAAGCTCTGACTGGTTGCTATGGACAACAAAGGAAATTTATAACTAGACAGTTTTCATACATGGTACCCTAAGATTATTTGCTTCTTTATCACCATTGGGAGGTGACATATTTGTAATTTATACTATTATCAAAGACTACTATAAATCAAGTCCTGTGTTTTATGAAAAATATATATCTCATACATAAATGTGAGACTGGCTTTTTTTCTGCAGCATGAAGATGAGATTTCTTAAAATCTCATCCACGTAGTGGCTATTGCAATATGTATCTGATTTTTCTTATAGAAACAGAAGCCTTAAAGTGGTAACTTCTTAAGCAAAAGTCTATCAAAATGGAAGCCTTCTTTAAGAGAATGCTAATCACTTGATAGTAAGCTAATAAAATATAATCAGGATTTAAACAGAGGTAAGAACTGCTAGTGAGAACTGACTATAGTGTCTGACAGAACACAGTATGTCTTACAGAAAATTAATAGCAACATCAAATAAAATTTCCAACAATAACAAGTGTAGACAGGTCTCAAGTTCCATATGTTTGTAAATCAGTGCCTGGAGGGAGACTGAGGCATCACAGGAATTATATTCACCTTCCTCAGGGTAATACATTTAAGCATTCATGCAGTGCTAAGTAGCAAAAAGCTTTGTCTAAAAACCTTGACTAGTTGCATGTGCTTCAGCTTTTATCAAGATTGTCAATATCCGGTCATGTACACATGGAAAGGAAGATGACGCTTACCTCTTAAAAGCTCAAAGACAATGGATATGCCACAAAGGAGTCAAAGTTACACTCTAAAATTGAATTTATTTTCTTATACAAACATCAATTACTTCATTATGTGAGATTTTGTCAACATACACATAAGTGAATTGTGCAAATCCCTTTATTCAGATAATCCAATTGTTATTATTCATTTGGGAGCAGACAACAGGAAGTGCAACCATATTGGTTGTCATTTTGTCAATATCTGCAATCAATATCAAGGTCACAGTTTTATAGCACGTTTTGTCTAGTCAGAGCTGGCAACCGACATAGCTGCACTGGTGTCCAAAAAGTTTTGAAAAAAGAAATAGTACTGAAATATAATATCCTATTAAGTACATAAGGAAGGGGAAATTGGGGGCTTAAAAAACTGTGCAGGAACCTGTAATGCCATTTAGTGACATGGGACTACAGAAATGGTATGTTGTGCAAACTAACCATCCGCCATCTTTTGCCGTAGATGCTAATATTTTATTGTTGGTATGAATTTGAACATCAGTACTGTTATGTTACTGTAACACTGCTACTCTCTCTGCAGTTTGGCAACATGATTTTGGGGACCCCTGAGTATTTTGTGGGAAAGTCCCCATAGTAGCATAAAATGTGTGAGTTCTGCTCCAGGAAGTTTTGTGTAGTGTACTAGGCTGAGAGTTTGAGCCTGAGTATTCTGGCCTGTGATGAACAGCTACTAGTGTAGCAAAATGGCAATCCAAGTGTTGATGGCTGACTGGGCCAAGGATAAGGTGGTGATTTCCACTTCATATAAAAGAGGAGTGAGAAGTGCAGTGCAAGAATGGTAGAGGAATGTTCTTTTGCAAAGTGAGTATGAGAGAGTAGAAAGCACCCAGAGAAGAAGAGTTAAATTGGTGTTTCCACCCCCATGACCCTTGTTGGGCCATTAAGGGCATGTGAGGAGGAAAAAGGGTTTTTTAAGCTTCTTCTATAGTGAGTAGGCCTTTCATCTGTTGAATCCTAAATGATCTTCCTGCTCTCCCTCCACATGTAGGTTTTGTTTTGTTGTTTGTTTGATTTGAGTTGGTTAAGTACTCATATACTCATAGCTGGCGGTGGTCTAATTATGGAAATTGTCTTTACAGATGTCTCACCCTCTGGATACTAGAGGGACTCAAGGGCCATGTTTAATACGGTTTAATGAAAGCTATGGTCTCTACCCAAAAAATGAATAAAAGTAACCCCCTCGATATTGATTGGATTTACAAGTAAAACATGGGCATGAGGAGGGTAAGGCAAAGTAGAGCAGTTTGCTACTCCATCAACTTCAACAGGGCGGTTATTCTAGGCCCCTTGCCTTACCACCACAAGACTATAGTGGTTATCTCCCTCTACATCTGGTGTTCATACTACCATACCATTTCTACCTTTTGTTTAAGTACAAATTATTACCAAATGTGACTTTTTCTCTTTATTACAATTTAATTAGTGCCAATTTGTGTAGAAATCTTGTTTAGGTCTTGACAACACTTTATGACTTGACAGAGTACAATATATGACAATTGAAATCTTTTAACAGAGCCCAAAAAGTAGACCTGACTCACTGAAAGTTTTAGGGTCTGGACAGAATCTAATGTCATTATGAGGAACACCTATGTATGTAATTGTTTGCTCTCTACAGATCAGCATCCTTCACTTATAAAAATGTTAAAAATAGCTGTAACTACATATTTGTAGATTATATACCTCATTATGTTTCTTTCGAAACTAGAGATAAAGCTTCACTTTTTGCTTTTACTGAAGACTGCAATGCCCTAGTTACAGCACTATATAATGTTGTCTTTTGTACTAAAATTGATGAGCAGACTTCAACTACCTATTCTGGCTTCACTTGCCTAAACCAATTGCAGGTCTGAGATCTTCAGAGAAGGCAGCTTTAATAAATAACCTTCAAAGACACACAATACTGGAGGTACAAAAACATGTCATTGCACCTGACGTGCATTATCAAAGACACGTATCACTATCAATAAAGCATGCAGTAGTATTTAGTAACATAAGTGGCCAATTATCTTGCTAACTAATGTTGATCGTCAAATCAAACATTAATTGAAAATGACTGAAATTATTGTACATTAAAGCTTTTTGATGTGACACAGATGTATCTTAAAAAGAGTGGAAGGATGGGAGGAAAAATAGCTAGGACGGCATTTCGTTTTAATTTTCTGAGTGGAACGTTTGAAGATATGACATTTAAAGATTTGAAATGTTTGAACAACCTGTCATCTTGCTCTGCTCAGCTCCAGCACCTGTAATCTTGGAAAGTTCTACCTCTCAGCAGTATCTCACAAACAGACACTTTAACTGCTCTGATATGTTACACTCCAATCAGACATGTAATACTGGACATGTAATTATTTGTTGTCAGTGCCATTGTTTGCACTGTGCTATTACTGAGGAGCTCCACCTTGGAATTGCTTTATCGAATATAATAAGCAATGCTTCCAGAGAAGAAAAATGAAAGGGGAATTATTATTATCATTACAATGCCTCCTGCACACAGAAATAATGTAGGCAGTAAAAGTTCTGAGATGTACAGAGCTGTAATAGAATAACTGAAGAAATCTATGGGCCCATACTAGACTTTAGTAAGCCACCAATAGTGTACTAATGCTTAATAAGAATATTTTTCTTCTGGATATACAAAATCCGTGAGACAAATGCCATATTATGGAGATATTCTCCTGTAGAAGCATTACAGAGAGGATTATTTTCCATAATGGTGCAGAACAGAAATACTGGGTAGTGCCACATGAAGTTCTTACGGCTCATAGGTACACTGCATGCCAATGTATAGACTTTATAGAGTTGTGCATAGAAAGTCCATGAGATGGCAGGATTTATTTTCTTAAGCAAACAAAGAAGCTTTAAAAACATTCCTAAAAAATGATAAACTATTTTATGAATTGAGTATGGCCTGATAGATTGATTTCAAAGACTTAACTTAGAATTTCTGTATTATGCATTGTGTTGTAGTTTGGATTTGGGTCATTTGTTATTGTTTGTTTATTCAAACAAATAATATATAATACAGAGAATAAAACGTTTTAGGCAAATAACAGTAACACGTTTTGGACAACATTCTGTCCTTGATCACGCTGGATCATGATTGCTTTCTTTGGAGCTACTACAGGCTTTAGCCGTGGGCAAAAGGATCCGGGCATGGATAGGAAAGTTGAACATTGGATTTCGTGAATATAGCAGTCATAAAAGCGTGAGCCCAAGAACTTTTGAGTTTATTTATATTTTATATATAGGGCTTTTTTTACTGTGTTTGCACTGGCTAATTTTCCCATTCTTCTATGCTTCTGGTCAAATTACACTTTCACACCATTGACGCTTCTTTCTCTTATTACTTCTGGTTCAAAGTCAAATAGGTAACTTTATTATTATAGACGGCCAGAAGTAATGTTGGAGCAAAAGCAGCACGGGAGAATGGCTAAGTTAATACATTCAAACCCAGTAAAAAGAAACCCCTTAGCCCAATTAGCCTTCAGCTTATGGTTAGGATCAAGTCTACATTGCAACTTTTGGTGACAGTGAAAAATTTGGGTTTGGGATGGCCCAAACACTCATTTTTTCACAAGTTCGATCATAGGTGTAGCTAGTGCTTTAGCTGTCCAGGGCTATCCCTATTTATTATTATTTATTTTACAGCACCATTAATTATAGTGCAATGTACATTTGAGGGGGGTTACATACATAACATATGTCAAAGAACAAAAACTACAATAAATTACTTACAACTGGTACAGAGGGAGAGAGGACCCTGCCTGTGAAGGCTTACAATCTACAAGAGAGGAGGAAAGAGACAAAAGGTAAGGGCAGACATGTGTGAGTGGTGGTGTAGGATCAGTGGAGAAGGGCAGGATAATCTGATATGCTGTGGTAGTGAGTTCCAGAGTATGGAGGAAGTACGGCAGAAATCTTAGAGATGCTTGTGTGAGGAACTGATGAGAGGAAAGCAAAAAAGAAGGTCCTATGAAGAGCAGAGATTGCGTGAGGGGAGGTATCTGGAGATTAAAGCAGAGATGTATGAGTGTGACAGGTTATGGAGAGCATTGTAGGCCATGGTTAATAATCTGAACTGAATTTTCTGGACAGTGGGTAGCAAGTGTAAGGATTTTCGGAGGGGAGAGGCAGAGGAGTAGCAAAGAGAAAGGTGTGTAAAATGCAGAGTTGAGGATGGATTGAAGGGGAGCAAAAGTGCCAGACAGGAGGCCGCAAAGAAGGATGTGGCAGTAGGGTAGGTGGGAGATGATAAGGGCATGGACTAGCATTTTGTAGTATCAAAGTTAAGGAATGAGTGGATTTGAGAAATATTTTTCAGGTGAAGGAGGCAAGCGTAGGTAAGAGTTTTGATGTGTGATTTGAAGGACAAAGTCAAAGCTTATCCCAAGGCAGCGGACTTGCAGGATCAATGAACGTGTACAGCCATCTACAGTGATCAATACATCAAGTGAGAGGATAAAGTGGGATGGTGGGAAGGTGAAAAGCTTAAGTTTTCAACATTTCTTTTTAAGAGGTGGGAAGAAAAGAAGGAGGTTATGGACGATAGGAACTCAGGGATCCGGGTGAGCAGAGACTTAGGGCGACATGTATGAACGGGGCGCATCAAAAGTCTGGCATCCCCGTTAGCTATATTTTTAAATGTGCAAACCCCAGCCTCAGGCGTGTTACACAGCGCCCATTGCACTTTGTAATGTGCCTGAGATCTTGTGGCGTGCTGGAGGCGTGTTGCACTACAACCATACAAAGCTACACATTTATAACTTCAGTATGACAAATCCAGGAGCATTACTGCTTGAGCTAGAAGTGTCGCTTTGTAGCTAGAATGTGAATGATTTATGACCCGCAGTAGCACAGGTTCATAGCTTTAGGTCCATTCTACACTACTTTTATGTACAAAAAAAATAGCACCTGGGTGCCAAAAATCATACATGTCGCCCTTAATATCTGGGCAGGAGTTGGGTGTCATCTGCATGGAAGTGATACTGAAAGCCATGAGATACTATGAGCTGATCGGGGCCAAAGGGCAAATAGAGAAAAATAAAGGACCTAGGACTAACCTCCAAGGGACACAAACAGAGGGGGTGAGGGGAAAAGGTGATGCAAGAGTGAGAGAGACGCTGAGGAGATACAGAAAAGGGCCAAGTCCATGAAAACCAACGATAAAGGGGAATTTGTAGCAAAAAGGTGGTCCAGTGTCAAAGCATGGACAGATCTAAGGGGAAACACAAGTACGCTGTGGTTTTTGGGCCTACGGGTCATTGAGCTTTGGTTAGGGCTCTTTTGGTAGAGTGGTGGGATCAAATCCCTAAGTTTTCCACCCCTATTTTCAAACTATACCCTCATGTTTTCAGGTCAAATCTCTTTTTTACATGCTGCTCTACAAACTATAAATCATAAGTGCCACTTACAAAATTCAGTACATGACAGCAACTCCGGCTACATATGGTATGGCACGTTTTGAACCTGCACACCCCAAAATGCTGTAAATTATGGGGCCCAAAAACTGCCGCCTCCCTGTACTCCACTGAGTTCAGCAGACTTGGTATCAAAACAAAAAAAACAATTCAAAATTTATAAATGTCAATCTTGCCCCCCACACAAAGCTGCAAAATTATCAGCTTTGTCTGTAATATACATTTAATAGGATTATTTGTATTATTTCATTTATTAGTATTACTATTATCAGTGGTTAGCACTGTTGCCTCAGAGCACTGCAGTCTTGAGTTAGAATCAGAGTAAGGACAACATCTGTATGGAGTTTGTATGTTTGTCCTATAATTGTGTGGGTTTTCTTCTGGCATTCCAGTTCTTCCCACACTCCAAAAAAGATATGAAATTTAGATTGTGAGCTCCAGTACAGCACTGTAGAATATTTTAGTACTTAATAAAAAATATGTAAAATATAAATAATATTCATCTTCACTGCTATTAATATATTGAAAAGGGAACATTAAATAACTAAACTATTTGAATATTTTAAAAAAAATTTTTTTGGGGTCATAAAACTTGCTAGCACAGAACTCTTTTAGTTTGTTTTATGTGTGACAGAGCAGTACTTGACTTCAGACACACAGGCAATCTATACTTTCACACTGGAGGTGTAATAGTGAATAACAATTACCTAACCGGTAACATATTGCATGTCGTTTATCATCCCAGAGGAAATTAATTAGGGGCCCAAATATCAAAAATACCATATATATCTGTGCTAGTCACCTAATTCTGTAAATCACGGTAAGTGTTCATGACCAACTAAACTAATTAAAGAATGCAATTCATCAATACTAACATAGCAAATTAAATTGAACTGTAAGAAAATATATGTTTCCCTTATTCAAATATAAGCTATTGCTTACTTCATACATATTTGCTTTACAACTTTTGTGCAGGCATACCAAATAAGTTTGCAATTTGTGGCCTAACCTAGAATTTGCTATGTTAAATTTAGGCTCTTGCTCCCTATTGGTAACATTTGAAATTCCTCACAGAATGCCTCTAGCATTGTTCCTGACATCATATCACCATAATGCTGGTTTAAAATAGGGAATGCTATGTTCTCCAAACTTTTAGCTTTTTACCTAGGAGCTATAAAATGGGAGTTTTACAATATCTACATTACTTTTGCTTTACTTAAATATAGAACGATTCACATATTTAAAGATATATACTCCTAGAGCCAATCTTAATTGCTTAAAACACATAAGGATTTGTGAGAATTTATATGTTTGCAACAAAAAGAGCTTTTGAGAAAACAAGAGATGTCCATGATCCTACAAGCTTGTCCTAAATAGAAGAGACACCCACCCCACCCCCTTCCCACATGAGTAGGGTCTCACTGTCCAGGTTTCTAACTAGTTACATGGACATGTGGTCTCAAGCTTGTTGAAGTTTAAATACAGATAGTGCAGAGACTCTAGTAATACACAGTCCTTAGCGCCTAAGGGGGCAAAACGTTATGAGTAGACTTATACTTTAGAAGATGTGAGAATTAGGGATCTTGTTAATAAATATTGAGCATTAAGATACTCTACTTTGGACACTTTTCCATCTTCAAGTGATGAGTTTGTCAGCCTTCCTCTTTTTAAAGTTTGGAGTTAAATTTATCACATTTTAATGGCACCAGGTTAACTTGATTACATAGGGGAGACATGCACACTACAGAATGCCTGTGTCTCCAGTTTTGTGGGGGGTGGAGAGGGTTTGCCACTACTGCAAGAGCAAACCATATTCCTATTGATATAATCACGTGATGGAAATGCACTGGACGTACAACTGGTTTTAATATCATAACATGCTCATGGTGAAAGGTGATAGGCATTTAAGTATAAAGGGAATTACAAGGCATAGAGGAGGAGAAGACCCGTGAAGTTGCCCTTTTATAAACAGTAGCTCTCTCTGGAGAATAGACTGTAGAATAGGGATAAGATAGGCTACTTATCTACTCCTACATATATTACTATCAACAAATGATGTAGCAGCACTAGAGAAGCAAAAGTAATGAGTGATTTCACATATGCAGCACCTCAGAAGTGGCAAAGAAGAATATTTTAGTACTATTAGATGCCCTGTCACAGTGGCCTGTCCTCAACCAGACCTCTCTTGCTCTCCTGGGATTGTTGCAATGGTAAGGGGGTGCATCTGATGGTAAAATGGTGGTAGTAGTCACCCTAGGTCACTCCCTGGTTCAGTCACTCCTCTGGTCCCAATGGTTTATAAGGATGTCTTTGTTGTTATGGTGCAGAAAAAAACATGAGACAAAGTGGAGCAATGAAAACAGTCCCGTTACTCAAGGCTAGATGACTTGTTCAAAAATAGACTTTCAGTATTGCCTTTAAAGATCTCCTGAGAAGCCTGTAGTAGAGGGGGCACTCCCTAAAATACAGTGTCAGCACACTGGAAAGGAGGTTTCTATTTAACTTTAAGTGAACTGAAAGTCTCTAAACTGATAAGTTAGGCCAAAAGCATCAGGTTCTCAACTTGCAAGTGTACTGTCCTGTACACTACACATATACTTCCAAATTTTAAAAACAAAGGCTCTGTTCTAATGGGATGGCTCCAAGAAGCGTCTGGAAGGGTTAGAATGAAGAAAGATTGATCTTAATTGCAGTATACTATGCCTGAGTATTTGAGATTAAAATTATTGCATGATTTTAATGTGATAAGTGTATAGTTTATCAGGAATACAGTGGTGCTTAAAATTTATCAACTCTTCAGAATTCTCTATAAAAACATCAGGCTTTCACATATGTCCTAAAAGTAGATAAAAAATATAAAATTAAGCAAATTAAACATATTACACTTAGTCATTTATTAAAAACACCAAAAGTTTATACCAATACAGCAAATAAATTAATATTTTTATTACTGCTCATTTAAAAATTATACGATACCTCCGCTGTACCTCTCCATTACTTGCTAGTTAGTGTCCTACTGCTCTGATTGACCTGCACGTTTAATCCTTTGGGTGGGTGTCAGGGATTCTTTTATACTCCTTTTTGCAGTACCCCCCTGGTTCTAGTCATGGGAAGGGCCGGGTGGCCCAGCACGACTCTATGGGTTACCTACGCTCCCCCCCCCTCCTCTCTCTCCTTCTCCCCCTTGTATGACGTTGTGTGTGATCCCTGTATATAATCCGTGGTCTTCCTGTCTTTCCTGTATGGTTTACCCCTCTACAAATTGACTGGCTCATACCCTCTACATGAACCATATCATGTATGCTGTATTATCTTTCAATTGCAGCTTTTAGTCATTTTTCCCGTCATCTGTGGTAGCGGTGTTTCCCCTCATTGTTACTGTAATTTGTATTTTTAAATGCACAACACCTGGTTGTTTGCATATGTCATTGCTAATTAATAAAACTTTTAATATAATAAAAAATATATATATAAAAAATATAATAAGATATAAAAAAAAACTTAATTTATAATTATTAATATAATTTTTTATTTAAATTATTATACTGTTATATAATATATATATATATATATATATAATATATATATATTAATATATATATATATATTTGTATTTATTATATTTACTTTATTTAGTATACCTGTATTTGAGGCAGGTGGTGTGTTTTTTGTCATCTTGGGTGTTGATATCTTATCACTATTTTATGTCTTCATTTATTAGATTTTTTAAATGAGCATTAATAAAAATATTCATTTCATATACTGTGTTGGTACACACTTTTTTGTTTTTTTCCTTATTGGATGATACTATTCCAACACATCATTATGTGTGGATGATTTTGATATGCACTTCAATTTTTTGTAGGTTTGTTTAGTCATTTATCGATTGAGAAAAATTATCCAATATCAAATTCAGTATCTCACAAAAGGGAGTACACCCCTCACATTTTTGTAAATATTGTATTACATATTTTCATGGGAAAACAATGAAGACATGACACTTTGATACAATATAAAGTAGTCAGTGTAAATTTGGTGTGCCCTCAAAATAACTCAAGACACACCAATCAATGTCTAAACCGCTAGCAACAAAAGTGAGTACACCACTAAATAGAAATGGACAAATTGTGCCCAAAGTGTCAATATTTTGTGTAGCCAACATTATTTTCCAGCACTGCCTTAACTCTTTTGAGCATGGAGTTCAGTAGAGTTTCACATGTTGCCACTGGAATCTTCTTCTACTCCTCCATGATGACATTAAGAAGTTGGTGGATATTAAAGACCTTGTGCACCTCCACCTTCCCTCTGAGGATGCCCCAAAGATGATCAATAGGGTTTAGGTCTGGAGATATACTTGGCCATTCCAGTAACTTTACCCTCATTTTCTTTAGCAAGGCAGTGGTCGGCTTGGAGGTGTGTTTGAGGTGGTCATCATGATGATATACTGTCCTGCGGTCCAGTGCTGTGTCATAATGAAGCAGATCTTTCTCTGCTTCATTATGTTACAGTACATGCTGGCATTCATGGATCCCTCAATGAACTGCAGCTCCACACAGCGGGCAGCACTCTTGCAGCTCCAAACTATGGCACTCTCACCACCATACTTAACTGTAGGCAAAACATACTTTTCTTAGACCTCACCTGCTTGACATCATCTTGATCAAATAAGTTTATCTTGGTCTCATCAAACCACAAGACATGGTTTCAGTAATCCACAACCTTAGTCTGCTTGTCTTCAGCAAACTGTTTGTGGGCTTTTTTTTTTTGCATCATCTTTAGAAGAGGCTTCCTTCTGGGTCGACAGCCACGCAGACCAATTTGATGCAGTTTGACGTTTAGGCTGAGCACTGACAGGTTAATCCTTCACCCCTTCTACTTCTGCAATAATGCTTGCAGACATCTATTTTGAAAAGACAATCTCTGAATATGACGCTGATCATGTGCACTCAACTTCTTTGGTCAACCATGGCCTATTCTGAGTGGAATCTGTCTTGTTAAACTGCTGTATGGTCTTGGTCACCGTGCTGAATCTCAGATTAAGGGTGCTGGCAATCTTCTTATAGCCTCGGCCATATTTATGCAAAGCAAAAATTCTTTTTTTCAGATCCACAGATAGTTCTTTGCCATGGGGTGCCATGTTGAACTTTCAATGACCAGAATGAGAGAGTGTGAAAGCCATGACACCAAATTTAACACACTTGCTTCCCATTCACACCTGAGACGTTGTAACACAAATGAGTCACATGACACTGTGGAGGGAAAAAGGTAAATTGGGCATAATTTGTTCATTTTTCACTTTGGGGTGTACTAACTTTTGTTGCCAGTTGTTTAGATGTCGATGGCTTTGTGTTGAGTTACTTTGAGGTCACAGCAAATTTACACTGTTATACAAGCTGTACACTGACTACTTTACATTGTGTCAAAGTGTCATATCTTCAGTGTTGTCCCATGAAAATATATAATACAATATTTACAAAAATGTGAGGGCTGTACTCATTTTTGTGAGATACTTTATCTATGAATGGAAAACATGTGTAAACCTTTGCTTTCAGTATCTAGTATGACCCTTTGTGCAGCAATAATGGTAAGAAAAAAAATTCTCAGTTGTTGATTAGTCTTGCACATCCGCCTTTTCCTCATTACAAAAAAACTTTAACTCTGACATGACAACACTTTAGGTCCTTCCACAATATTTTGATTGGATTAAATTCAGGACTTTGACTTGGCCATTCCTAAACTTTAATTTTATTCCTTTTCAACCATTCTTTTTCAGGACTTGTATGCTAGAGGTCGTAGTCTTGTCTACAAGATCCATGTTCTCTTGAGATTAAGCGCATAGACAACTGTCCTGACAGTTTCCTTCAGGCTAGGTCTACACAGGAGTTTAAGCGAAAAAAATTTCACTGAATGGGACCAGCGCTTCCAGGTAAAAAGAGTGCAAAAATTTATTGAGTGCTTACATAGCCACACACATATGGGTACAAAAATAAATGGTTAAAATCCAACGCGTTTCTGGTGCTGCATCGCACCTTGTTCACGGAAAGGGGTGCGATGCAGCACCAAAACGCGTTGGATTTTAACCATTTATTTTTGTACCTATATGTGTGTGGTTATGTAAGCACTCAAAAAATTTTTTTGCACTCTTTTTACCTGGAAGCGCTGGTCCCATTCAGTGAAATTTTTTTCGCTTAAACCTTGCTAAGAGGCTTGTGGTTGGAAGCCAGGGAGCCGTGCGCTAAAAACCAGTGTGAAACAACAAAGGAGTCTCAGGTGCAATTGATGGGCGTTTACCGGTGAGTGCCATTTATCCCTTACAAAGACTTATATTTACTTATCTAGGTCTACACAGCATAGGACAAAAAACTTGTTGAAAACCAAAACAACGCTTTAAACCTGATTATTTTGACAGTTTTTTGTCCAAAGCAGCTGGGTTTCTGATGAGTTTTTTGGGTGTGTTTAAGCTTTTTGTTGAGGTTTTTGGAGTGTTTTTTTTGGATGGTTTTTGGGCATTTTTTAATGTATGCTAAATTTATATACCTTGTTTAAACACCTGGGCAGTTTTTCAGCAGAACGGTCCAGAAAACGCACAAAAAAAAAACCCACAGTCTAACTGTCCAAAAACCATCCAGCGGTTTACATATACTTCAATAGTGATTTTCTGCTGGACTAATCCAATTTTACAACATGTCCCTAAAACTGATGGTGGCCAAAAATGAACAGAAAAAAAACGACCTGTTTAGACATTTTTCCACATTTTTCAGGGGTTTCAAAATAAAATCGCCAAAAATCCAAAGGGAAACTTCTGCTGTTTAGACATTAGAATTTGCAGGTGTAAGTCAAAATACATTGCTCTAAAGCTATTCTGGCCAAAGGCAGCAAAACAGGCCAAAGCCTGAAACACCAGAGTTTTCCCAGATGGTCTGAGGTTTCATTCTGTACTGCACTGTTTTCCAGTCTCCAAATATAACACTTATTATTTAAACAAAAAAGCTCTATGTTTGTCTTATCTATCCACAAAACAATGGCCCTCATTTACTATTGTGCTTGTATCAGATAAGTGTCTTAAAATGTGTGAAAGAGGGCAGCTAGTTGACACAAAATGTCACAGTGCATTGCAAACACATTTATTAAAGGTTAACAAACTTCTTAAACAATGTTGTAAATACTCTAAGGGGTGTAGTCATATATGGGGATATCTAACATGCAGGCCCCCCAAAACTACATCAGAACTGGACTGGTCCATATAAAAGTGGGTATTGCTAATTTTCTTGAAAATGTGAAAAATGACTACTAAATTTCTAAGCCCTCTAATGTCATTAAAAAATAAAAATATATTTAAGAAATGATGCCAACCTACAGTGGATGCTAGTAGATGGTATGGTAGATGCTAGTTATAAACTATTTTGATTGGAATAACTATCTGTCTTACATGCAGAAATTTTTTTGAACATTCCAAATTTTTTTAAATTTATAATGATATTTTGAGATTTTTCACAAACAAACAAGGACTTTTTGGATCAAAATTTCTTACTAACTTAAAGAGAACCTGTCACATAGTTTTTGCCCCCCCTGGCTGAGGACAGAACAAGGTAGTGCCAGACATGCCGTTTGCAGTGCTGTGTCCCTTATTCTGTAAGATGCTGTCGTTTTCGTGTATTTAATGTTCAAATCTGCAGTTTTCAGCCAGAAGAGTCATTCGAAGAGTCCTTCAGAGTGTCAGTTTTCTTCAAACCCTGCCACCTGTGGCTAGCCCTGCCCACCTCAACTGACAAACCTATTACTTTGAATAGGTAGAAACATGTGAAATAACTGTCAGGGGGTGGAGCTAGCCTTTTGGGGGGTGGAGCTTTAAAACCTACTCATGAATAGGATTTGAGGGGTAAATGCTCTAAAACTGCTGCATCTTAGAGAATAAGGGGCACAGTGCTGGGAACAGCAGGTCTGACACTAGCTTGTGCTGCCCTCAGCAAGGGGGGCATAACCTACGTGACAGGTTCCCTTTAAAGCAAAATTTGTCAAGAGAAAACATTCTCTGAATCATATGAATAGGTAAAAGTGTCAAAAAGTTATTCTCACATACAGTAAACTGACAGATGTCAGATTTAAAAATCGGGCTCTGTCAGAAAGGTGAAAATTGGGTGTGGTGGTGAAGGGGTTAATGTATATTAAACTGTATATTAAATACTCAAATGGGTAAGGAGATATGAGACTTCCAAGTCCATTTGTTTTCATCTGTCATACACAGTTGAAACCAAAGCTCCGAAGAAGTCTAAGGTGCAAACCATAAAATGGTAGTGAAAGCACAAATGGTGCAGTACTTTCAATACAGTCAAAAAAGTCAATACATTAACCAGGGTGCTAATCTGTTTCTCTATGCATAAAGACACAGGAATTATATAAATGTAGAGTATAATGTGTTTGTCCTCTCCTACAGCTCCTGAACAAGCACTGATGGAGTTTCCTGTCTGTCACTGGAAATGCAAGAGACATTATACATTTGTGGAGACATGTATGAAAGTGTTTTTCACTCTTTTCTAGAGTGACATGAGCCAAAAGCAAGCAGGCTGCGATGTATAATGTGCCAAACAAATGTGTTAGACGCATTGATCGCAAGACTCAACACTTTTTTAATGCGTCTAATATATGAGGGCGTTCTGGGAGCTTGGTGCACCACACTCGTAATACTAGATGCATATATGAATGCAGGTTTGCAAAACTAGGCACATTACTGCTCAAACAGGCAGGCCTATTTTAATGTTGTCTGCCAGAGTAGTCGAAATGGAGTTAGATTTGCTGTTAGGGCAAAAATGTCCCTTATTTCTCAGCTTACACCAGTACAATAATAAAAAGTAATTTATGATTTTTATCAAACTATATAAAATTAAATTATTTACATTTCATAAAATATTACCATATAAAACGAATAAAAAAGTAAATAAACAAAATAAATACAAATATATAATATCCAAAAATATTAAATAATCTCCTATTAAATGTATATAAAATTATTTAGAATCTAAAACTTTTTTTTTTTTAAATCTTTAAAGGGTTTATTTTTTTTTTCCCCAAAACAAGATAATAATTTTATGAAGTTATTCAGAAGTTAAAGTTATTCAAAAATTCAAAAAAAAAGTAACAAAAAAGGGAAACAAGCCACAAAAACACTTTTAATGCAGAAAACTAAAAACTATTTACATAAATAATCCACTGATGTTGTTGTTCAGTTTTTACTTTTTTAATTTTCTTCTACATAAATTTGAAATTTATTTTTTCTTCTCACCCCCTTTTTTTCATACAGCAGAGCCCGACACCCGAGGTCTTTCTTGGACCTTTGGGCCCCCAAGCAAATCAGTACCATATTTTCATATTCAAAAGACATCAATTTTTAAAGACTTTCTTTTATTTTCCCCTATCTATCCTTTTTTTACTATTTTGCCGTAGGGAAATTAAATCTTAGTTTTCTATCTGTTAAACAAAAAAACAAACTTTTATTATATATAATCTTTAACCCCTAGCATTTTGAAAACCTGATTTTTTAACCTCAACATTTAACCCTTTTTATTTTTAAAGAAGGAATAATCCTTTTCTATTAAAAGTCTGGTGGGCACCCCTATTTAAAAGGGGAGCTTTCTATAGCAAATTACTAGCTCATAAGGGATCCAAGCCTACACTTGGGGAGCGTCCCTAATCTCATGGACAAAAGAACAAAAAAACCCCCTTGTGACATCCTGCAGCAGGTGACACTTGTAATAAAGGGGAGAAATCACAATTTTTTAAAAGTAATCTGACCTCCCCCCATGTTTCGCCAAAATGACCTGGCTTCATCAGGGCTTGGGTCCGATCACATGTGGGTTTAAATCACTTCCCTTTTAATTTATGTTAAAACCAAAACCCCCTTAAGGGGCCACCAAATTTGCCCCAGAGAAACCACAAAAAAGCCCCCTCCCCCCTTCCGCTCAATCCCCCCTTTCCCCTCTCCGCATGCACATAAAAACATTGTGCTAAAGTGCCACCTTCCCCCCCTAGACTAAAAACCCCAGGAAGTGGTCATTTAAAGTGCCAAAGTTCTATCATGCGGAAAACACACAGACAAGGTGCGTTGAACTTTAGACACCATTTAAAATTGCACAAAAACCACTTTCAGATGCATTACACACTGAAAATGAGACGTGATAATTCACTTCAAAGCCTCTTCTTTCATACATGTCTCCCTTGGTGTGTCTTTCAGCAGTATTTGCACCAGCTGAACTGAATAATCTACCCAGCTATGAACTGTTTTCATCTATAATTAACACCATTTTCTGGCATAAGTTATAGTAAATATGCTGGGCTGCAGGAGGACACACACCCCTCCCTATATTCCTATAAGCTTTTTGAAAAGTGGTAAGAGTAGCATAAAACAGCCAAAAACTCACACATTTTTGTGGCATATAAAATCGTCTTTTGTATACCACTGGCAATTAAAAAAATCCTGTTCAAAATGGAGTCTCTTCCTCTTGTTTCCATAAATGAGGTAATTTCCAGTTGGATTGTCCTCATTTGAAATCCACAGCAATTTTTCTTGTCCGAACATAACCTTACAGTCTACAAGTAGTAATGCTAGTATCCTGCCTGATCTTGGAGAACTACAGTTGAGTCATTATCTTGTCTATCTTTTATCTCCTCATGCTATGTAAGATTATTTCGCAAAGCTGACAGCTGAGCCACAGAAAACAGGATCCGACAGCCTACTGACAGTTGTAGTGGCTAGTGTAATAACTGAAGTGTTTCAGATTTTCTTAGGAGGATAGACACAGAAAAATCCAAAAGCATCACCAAAAAGGTGTTCAAATACATTGACAATAAACATGTGACTGAAATAATGTCAATCCATTCCCTTTTCTTTCACCCCGATTGCCAAATGACATAACTTTATTTCATGGTGTAGATAAGGCAGTATTTAATTAACTTATTCACTGAGTCCACTCCATACCTGGTGTTTGCTGACTGTTACAGTCACTAACAGCCAGAATCAGAGACAACTACGGCTCTAGCAGGCATCAAAGTCATTAGGGTCAGTAACTAAAGTAATGGATCCACAGGGTCAGCAAGAGAGATAACTTGAGACCATGTCAGTGAGGGAAGTCTAAGAAGTCTCCTGGTGTTCACCATAGCCTGCCAAAAAGGCAGGATCGACTTCACTGTGGGAGACTCCCAGGTTGCCACCATTATGTGACCATTCCTAGTTATGCAGAGGTGCATTTCGTGGACAGGTAATAAAGTCAGGGTAGGCAGCAGGTCACTCACAGCAGGTCACTCACAGAAGGTCAGGGCTGGCAGCAGGTCGGGAATAGTGAAGGTCACAAGCAAGGGTCAAAGTCCAAATAGTGTAAATGTAGTAAGTAGCCTCAGGAAAACACACCGATACACTGTGCGGTTAGTTGGAGGATATGACTAACTAAAGGGTTCAGTACTGGTGAGAGGTAGTCAGTGGAGCACGCACCCTTAGGAGCGGGAAAGCGCATGCCGGCCACATGTATACATGGTTTTGGATGATGTAGCACAAATGAAAAATTAAAAGCGTTTATATTTAACAGTAGTAAAACTCAATGAAAATATATAAATTTGCTATTACCAGATATCTATTGACTCACAGAATAAAGATAATGGGCCACATGTATGAAAACTGTCTAGGTCTAAGACTTTCTTTGCTGACCATAGCAAACAATCAGAACTCCTCTTTCATTACATTTAGTGCTCTGAAAAAATGAAAGGAGAGCGCTGATTAGTTGCTATGGGAAACAAAGAAAGTCTTAGACCTAGACAATTTTTATACATGTCCCTCATCATGTCATCTGAACTGTACAGTAATCTTTATAAACCCTGTTCCAAAAAAATAAAATTGCACAATTGCCTTTTTCCCCAACTCCACACCACACAGAAATTTTTTCTAGCATCCAAGGATAGTAAATAACATTACTAAAATAAGTACAATTTGACCTGCCAAAAACAGGATTTCACATGTCTACGTAGATGAAAAAAAAAAAAACAAAGTTATGGCTTTGGGGGAAAAAAATCATTGAGCGAGAAGGGGTCAAATATAGGTGGGAAAATCTGTGTTTTGATTCAGTGGCTCTTCACTGAGGCATGAACGAATGGCTTTGATATTCTAACATTGCTTACAACTCATATTAGTTTTGTAAATTCTGCTTCTGCCCTGCAATACATTGGATATTTATATTCAAATACATTATTAATATCATTATTTTCATAAGATGATGACCTGAACTCCTGTGTGAAATTAATAATTTGCAGTTGTCTTTAAGTGAAGTTTAATGGCCATCATTAATTATGAACAAACCCCTAAATTATGAATTATTAATGACAAACAAGTAATGTTAGCACATACAAATGAATTGTCTGCTGAAGGTTTGATTGTCGAGCTTCATTTCAGACTTGTTTTTCTATCAAGTGAGGGTTATAGCCTGTGTGTAAGACAATTAATTTCTGTAATTTGCTGTCCGGCTAAATTAACATGTCAATAAACAGTATCATGAATTTCATTTTGAGAGGGAAAAGCTTAAAAGTTCTGGCAAGATTAATTCTCAGCTCAAACAAATGACAAAAGTAATCAGAGAAAATTGATATTATATGTTAATCCCCAGATTCAGAAATGTCCATCTTTAAATATATAGATCATGAAATTACTGCCATATTTAAAATGTGTTTCAATAAAATCTTCAAAGGTTTATGTATCTAATCTAATGCTCCAACCAACAGATTAGGTCATTGACGGTTATTACAACAGTCATATTGCAGGTTGAATACATGTATCATTTCTTGGAGACATAGACAAATTTTATTTTTTCAAATTCACTTTTTTCCTCCCCTTCCAAAACCTCTAATTCTTTTCTTTTTTTTTTCCATTTGCTCATCTGTTTTTTTGCAGGATGAACTACATTTATTTTATCTGTACCATATGTCTGAGGACATGTCTGAGAGCTCAATTTTTAAGGGGTAAGCGGAAATATTTCATTGGTACTGTTTTGGGGCATTTGTTACGTTATAATCACTTTTTATTCAATTTTTGTCCCTGGATACCAGGATAACCAAAGTATGCAATTCTGTTTTTTTTTTAACATGTAACTATTTTTATGTTTTTTTTAATGTAATAGGTAAATGGAGTCTTTTTTATTCAACTAAATATATACACAGTAAATATGGTTTTTTTACTGTAATATTTATTTCACTAGGGAACTTGAACATGTGACTACCTGAGTGCATGTACAATATACTGCAATACTTGTGTACTATAGTACATTGCCTGCAGAGGAGAACAGCACACCTGTGAGGACTGTTACACAAAGTGAAAGCTTGACGACTATGAGTGCTGTGCTCACATTTCTCACTTTCACAGTCTCTTCATTTTACTAGATAGAGAAGGAGGAAGATGAATGTTGGCTTCTGATACTGAAACCCTTCTGTAAGGCATGTCTCCACGGCACGGGTTTTCACCCGGATTTACAGATGGTTTTCGGTTTTGAAAGCCGTCTGTAAACTGAGTGTCAACCTTTTACACGGACACTAATGGAAAATCCATGCAGCAATCCCCACTGCAGGGATTTTCCATCGGATGTTTTTTTAGACCGCCGACGGTCCAAAAAACATAGACCATGTTCATTCTTCCTCCCAGTTTTCGGGTGGAACATGAACATATCGGTGCAAAGGGGGGAGGGCTTTTCTTCACAAACCGCGGAGAAAAGTCATCCTCCTGCGTGCCAAAAATAGACCATATACCGGTTGGGATTTTCTGACCAGTATTTGCTCTGTGCCGTGTAAACGGCCTATAAGAATTCCTTTTGTCCTCCACTGTGGGAGTGTAATGACTTAATAACATCCAATTTACAATTATTCATAAATACATTTAGGAGGTTGTTTGAGGAACCAGATTGAGCCTCCTCAGAGGTCTTCTCCATTTTCTGTTTATGCCATTGTCATAGTTACATGGTTAAATAATTTGTACGGTTGAAAAAAAGATATATGTCCATCAAGTTCAACCAAGAATGGGGAAAATGTGAGTGATGGGAGGGAGATAAGGAGTTTTTTAAGCTTAATTTCCCCTACTGATGGAAGCTTTGAAGCCCATAAGGCAAGAACCCTATCTGCTCTAAAGAAAATTTAATTTCTGATCCCAGAGCTGGCATCAGACTGGATCTAGAATTTTATACACCTATATATGCATTAATAATTTTTTT
>JAODAL010038718.1:0-38865 GCA_025379985.1 Phyllomedusa bahiana
CAAAAAAATAGTGGGGGGTCGGTTAGTAAAAAGTGGGTGTCAAAAATTTCAGATTAAGTGGGGTTTTAGTTTAAGATGAGGACATGATGTCGAACAGGGCCGACAGCATGGTTTTGAAACAGGGCAGAGTGAGTTGGGGAGAGGTTTTAAAATTTGTGTCAAAATAGAGATGGAAAACCTGCAAGGGTTTGCCCAAAGGGGGGCGTTTACATGAAAAAAAGGCCCTAGAACTACCCCTAGGAGCCCCACCCGGGGGGGGAAAAAAAGAAAAAAGGGCAATGTTCTTTTAAAAAAAAAGGCCCCAAGGGAGTTGAGCAAAGAGGAAAGTTGGCAATCTTAAAAAATTAATGCATTTTTTTTGTTGCTTGTATTTTGGTGCAGTTGAAAAATATGAACCCTTACTTAAAGGTGGGGAAGACTTATACTAAGCAGTAACCAAGAAGCAATTATGTCACATAGGAGATACAATAAAACTATGACAGCACATGCACTAGCACCCTTAATGGCTATGGTAATATAATACCAGCTTACCCAAGAATAAAAATACAAACCTGCAAACAGTAAATATTGGATAAAAATCTTTAAAAGATCTAAAATTTTTTTAAAAACAATTTTAAAAATGACATAATAAGATGAGTCACCCCAAGAAATACAGCAATAACAGGAAAAGGGGGAAATCATCCAAGGTGTAAAAAAAAACAAGTGACAAATTCAGCGGAAGTTGCTTTTATCCAAAAATAAAGTGCAGGTGCCATTTGTTTCCTGAAGGAGGGATTTGCAGCAGCACAGCAAAACAGCATTGGAAAAAAGGTTTAAAGCTAAGTAAAAAAACCGAGTGTCTGAGCGTCCGAGTGTGTTTTCTGGCTAAGTGTTTTTGGCTTAAAGGGGGCCTTTAAATACAAGGGTTTTTGCTTTTTTTTTGTTAAAGATTTGCAAAAAAAGTCACTTTGCAATATGTGTCCATTAACAGTGTCCTAACCCTTTTTCCCGTTTTCCCCCTTGTATGGGTATCAGCTCCCCAGGTCGCTATAGCATAGACCTGTTTGAACTCTCCTATAGGGTGCCAGACTGGTTTTAAGTACAACCCTTGGGTTCTACTGCAGCCTAGGGAAGCCCGTGAACACCCCCGAAATTTAAATGAAACCAGAAAAAGGGCTGGGTAAGAGGAATTTAATGAGGAGACAAACCCCCCTTTTTGGTTGGAGCTTAAGTTGAGAGATTTAATTTGGAGAGTTTTTGAGGGGGACAGTATTGATTATTTTTAAAATTTAGTCATATATCTTTTTGGTAAATCCCCTGGTTCCCGTTTGACAATGCTGTCCGGGGAAAAAACCCGGCAAGTATGCCAAACTTGGCAAAATTCGAGGGGGGCTATGCGGCAAGATGTGTGACACTGCACATTTTGAAGCCCCGGGCGGATTAAATGAGCAAGTGGGGGACACTAGATCCCTTGCCCAATTGGAAGCGAGCCCGGGTGCCATGGCAATCACTCGCAGGGTAAAATGGGGGGGGTGGTAGCATGGAGGGGGAAAAAACATAAGGCGTTTGTGGGTAACGTAAAAAAGAAGGGAGAGGGGAAAAGTGTCAGGGAGGTAGTCCCAAATGGGACACCCCAACAAATTTGCAGTTGGCGGATGGGGGGATGTGGCAGAAATACATTCGAGCAAGACACACCCCTGTCCCCGCCGTAGTGGGGAATGGAGGCGGTGGCTAGACAGGTGTAGTAGTTTGGGGGCTCTTTATTAGGGGCACAGAAAGGGCAAACGCCACAAAGACCGGGATGCAAAAATTTTTGTTTCCTGGGGCCCCGGCGACATATCGCGGGTGGGTTAAGATTGCTGGGTGGGGTGGTGAGGGAATCCCGCTGTCATGGCCCCATTGGCACAATGACAAAGTTAGAGGTGGTATGTTTAAAAAAAGATTCAGGGCTTAGGCCAAAGCTCAGGCAAGGACCCCAAAGGAAATATTTTCAGAAATATTATGTTCCCGGCCACCCAGAGGGGCAGGGGAGATTAGAAGTAAATAAGTGGCTCAAAAATTGGTGTGGAAAGGGGATTTGGTTTTTGGAAAAGGGCTGATTTTTGTTTGGGTAAGACCTATGCAGGGTGGGCTGCACCAAAATGGGGGGGGCAGCTGTTTGGGGGCAAAATGGCAGGATTGGGGGGAATTTTTAAAACTAGGGACTGGGGGGGAGGGTATACAACTATAGCATGCAAGATAGTGAAGATAGAGAGCTGTGGAATTAGGAATAAAACAGGGGGGTGGAGTGTGGAGGGAGGGGTTTCCTGTAGCAATGATAAGAGAAAGATCAGGGAGAAAGGAATAAAAATGGGAAAGAAAATCTTAAATTACAGCTGACCGCAATTCCAGGAGTTGGACCAAACAAAAGATTAATGAGAACTAGAAGTATTGAATAGCTGTAGAGAAAAATTATGATCAATAGTGGGGGATAACATGAGACATGGGCGTGGACGTGGAGCTAACGATTAGAAAGATCTGGGGCGGTTAACTTGCAGGGTTACAGTCTTATTCAGAAGACAACGTAACACTGTAAAGTAGTGTAAAATCCTGTCTGAAAGCATAATCACTGTAGAAAGTTGATGAGATACAGGAAAATGAAACATTTGAAATCATTATGGGTAAATTTTTAATGTGTGGTAAATTAACAATAATAAAATTCTAATAGGGGTCTGGTTAAATGGCTCTCTTAAATACAGTCTAGAAACACATGGATAGATAGTGCTCTCAGGCAAGAGATTAGGTAAGCTATATCATAAGAGGTTGTTATTATGGGCGACTGTAACTAATCAGACATAAATTGAAAACATGAAGGATTCTGTAACTCTCATAAAAGGAAACAGGTGTTTTCGTCTCCAATAACTAAAGATAAATACCTGTTCACAAATGGTTGCAGGAATAACCGACTATGAGGAATGGCGCCTTCTAGATAAGGGTGTTGCAAATTTAATAATTCTATAATCCTAATATTAACTAATAGACTATGACAGAGTAACAAAGGTTTACTAGGTGTGAGGGGCAGGCAACCTAGGGAATAGTGACCATAATATAATAAATTTCCCTTATCCTTCAAAACGAGATTTTATTTCAAGGAGGCCGCACAAAAAATGTGAATTTACGGAAGGTTGTAATTTTTTCTTGTTTTAGTAGGCCCTAAACTCCGTATGGACCATGTGACAGGTGTTCCTTACTTGGGAACTCCCCATAGAGGTGAATGGAGGAGATAACTAGAGATCCCCTGTTTGGGAACTCCACATAGACAGAATGGAAGAAGATGTTGCTCCCTCCTGTAATTGGGAAGACTCCATAGGAACAGAATGGATTGAGATGAACACCGTTGCTCCCTGTTACTAGGGATACTACCATAGTACTAGAATGGAAGAGAAAACAGCGACTTCTATACGCGGTGAACTACCCATAGAGCGGAAATGGGAGAACACAGCGCCTCCCATGTACTGGTACTCCTCCATAGAGGAGAATGGAGTGAACATAGCGCTCCCCTGTATCTGGGAGAACTACCTTAGTAGGGGAATGGAGAACACAGGGCTCCTCTCCATGTACTTGGATACTCGCTCCTATCGAGGAGAATCGGTGATACACAGCGCTCCCGCTGCGTACTGGGAACTGCCATAGATACAGAATGGAGATGATTCACAGCTAGCTCCCCTGTACTGGAAATTCCACATCATAGAACAGAATGGAGTGAGAAACGTTCACTCCCCTCTACTGGGATACTCTCCATAGAGACAAGAATGGTAGAGTAACACGCTGTGCGCTCCCCTGTACTGGGGAACGCCCATAGAACAGAATGGAGAGATCACAAGCTCGTCCCGCTGTTGCTGGAACTCATCAGAACAGAGTGAGGAGAATTACAGCATCCCCTTGTACTGAGAACTCACATTGAGAGTACATAATGGAAGGAGATATCACAGCGCTCCCTGTACTAGGGAAACTCTCATTGAAAGAGAATGTGGAGAGGAACACAGCGCTCCCCGTGTTCCGGGAACTGTCCAGAGAACAGATGGAAGATAAGAGCCAGCGCTCACGCTGTAATGGGAACTGCCCTCCATAGAACAGAATGGGATGAGAACACAGCGCTCTCCCTGTACTGGGAACTCACATAAGAGGAGAAATGGAGATAGAACACTAAGCGCTCCCACTGTAAGGTTGCGTAAATCCATAGAACAGAATGGAGAGAAAAAGACTAACTCTGCCCCTGATATGGGAAAACTCCATAGAACAGAATGGAGAACACAGCGCTCCGGTGTATTGGGAACTGTCCCATAGAACAGTAATGGAGGAGAACACATGCTCTGAGACTCCCCTGTTACAGGAACCCAAGACGAATGATTGGAGAGAGACGCACAGCATGCTGCGTACCCTGTATGGGATCTCCCAATAGTGGAGAATGGGGTAACACAGCGCTTCCCTGTTACTGGGAAACTCCTATAGAACCAGAATGGAAGAGAAACACAGCGCTCCGCATGTTACTTGGGAACTCACATAGAACAGAATGGAGAGACAAAGCGTACCTCCTGTACTGGGAACTCCCCATAGAGAACAGAATTGGGAGACACAGTGCTGCCCCCACTGTTACTGGGAACTCCATAGGATCAGAATGGAGAGAAACAGACAGCTCGCTCCCCTGTATGGGAAATCCTCATAGAACAGAATGGAGTATAGGAACACAGCGGTCTCCCCTGTAATGGGAAATCCCATAGAACGAGAGATGGGAGGAATCATAGCGCTCCCATGTACTGGGTACTCCATAGATCAGGAAATGGAGAGAAGACACAGCGCGTCCAGTGGTACTGGAAAACTCCATGAGAACAGAATGGAGAGAACACTCGCCAGCGCCGTACCCTGTAATGCGGTATACTCCCAGAGAAAGAATGGATGAGAACACAGCGCTCCTGTTAAATGGGATCTCTCCCATAGAACAGAATGGAAGAGAAGAGACAACGACAGAGCTCCCCTGTACCGCGGAACTCTCCCAGAGAACAGAATGGAGAGAACAAGAGCGCTCCCCTGTAATGGGAACTCCCATAGAATGTTAGAATGGAGAAGAACACAGCGCTCCCCTGTAAGTGGGATCTCCCATAGAATTGAATGGAGAGAAACACAGGCTTCTCCCTGTAATGGGAATCTCTCATTAGAAACGATAATTGGAGAACACAGAGACTCCCACCTTGTCTGGGAGAACATACATCAGAATAGAATGGACCTTGAGTAACAGACAGCGCTCTCCCTGTAATGGGAAACTCAACCATAGAATACAGATCAATAAGACGGAGAGAACACAGCGCTCGCTGTAAGCTGGGTAATCTCCAATCGAAACAGAATGGAGAGTAACACAGACGATCCCCTGTACATGGGGCTCTCCTCATAGAACAGGAATGGAGAGAAAACACAGCGCTCCCCGTACTGGAAGACTCCATTAGAACAGAATGGAGAGAGAACTAAGCGCTCCCCTGTACTGGCGAAAGATCCCGATAGAGGAGAGAATGGGAACACAGTGCTTCCCTGTACTGGGAATTCCCATAGAATGGATATGGAGAGAACACAGCGATGTCCCTCTGGACCAGGGGAGAATCCCATGAGAACAGAATTGGAGAGAACACAGCGCTCACCTGTACTGGGAGACTCTCCGCATAGAAAACAGAAGATGGAGAGAAACCACGACAACTGCCTCCCCCTGTACTGGGAAATCTCCAATAGAAAACAGATGGAGAACACAGCGGCTTCCGAGTACTGGAACTCCTATAGAAACTCAGAATGATCGTGAACAACAGCGCTCCCTGTACAGGGAATACTCCAGACGGGATAAAGAAATGGAAGAGAACACAGCGCTCCCTTGTTAATGGGAAACTTCCATTAAACAGAATGGAGAACATAGACGCTCCCCTGTACGTGGTGAACTCCCATAGAACAGAATGGAGAGAAACAGCGCTCCTCCTGTACTGGGAATACTATCAGTGAACAGAATTGGATCGATGAACATCCAGCGCTCCACTTGTACTGGATACTCCCTCAGGAACAGGAAGTGGAATGAGAGGAGAATCACCGAGGCGTCCCCTGTAATGGAACTCCCATAGAACAGAATGGAGTGAACACAAGCGGCTCCCCTGTACTGGGACTCCACATAGAACAGAATGGAGGGAACACAGGCACTACCGTCTTGTACATAGAATTGGGACAAAAATCCAATTAGAACAGAATGGAGAGAACACAGCGCTCACCTGTAACTAGGGAATCCGAGAAACAGAATGGCGGAGAACCAGCGCTCCCCTGTACTGGGAACTTCTCCATAGAAAGCTAGAATGGATGAGAAAAGAACAGCTGCTCCCCATGTACTAGGGGGGAACTCCACATAGAGGAGAATGGGGAGAAAACAGCTATCGCCCATGTCTTGTGAAACTCCCATAGAATAGAATGGAGAGAAGATACAGCTCTATCGCTGTACTGGAGTGAACTTCTCATAGAGATCAGAAAGGAGAAAACACAGAGCTCCCCATGTAATGGAGGAAAATACCATAGAATGAAAGGAGAGAACACAGCGCTCCCTGTAATGGGAATATCCCAGTAGATAACAGTACGATTGGAGAGATCACGCAGCTCCCCTGGTACTGGGAACTCTCAATTAGACCGAATGGAAAGAGAACTCTCGCAGCGCTACCCGGTTCCTGGGAGCCTTCACCCATAGATAACGCAGAATGGGGAGAGAACACAGGAGCTACCACTGTACTGGAAACTCCCATAGAACAGGGATGTGAGAGAAACACAGGTGCTCCTCCCTCGTACTGGGGACATCCCATAGAAACAGATGGAGAGAAAACAGCGCTCCCCTGTAATGGGAACTGCCCATAAGAACTCAGTAGATGGATAAGGAGAACACAGCGCTCCGCCTGTACTGGGAACTCAACATAGAGGAGACGATGTGGGAAACACAGTGTTCCATGTACGGGGAACTCCCATATGTACTTCAGAATGGAGAGAACACAGAGCGCTCCCCCTGGTACTGGTGAACCTACTATAGAACAGAATGAAGTGAACACAGCCTCTCCTTGTACTGGGAAACTCCCAATAGACTGAAAATGGAGAGTAACACATCCGCCTTTACTGTACTGTAGATCTCCCATAGAAACACAGAAATGAAGAGAATACAGCGCTTCACGCCTGTCACTGGGAAATTTCCGATAGAACAGGAATGGAAGAGAACACTAGCGCTCGCACATGTACTGGGGAACTCCCATAGAACAGGAATCGGAGAGAACATCAGCGCTCCCCTGTAGATCTGGGAATCCCATGAACAGAATGGAGAGAAAACAGCGCTCCGCCCTGTATGTGGAACTACCATAGAGGAGAAATGGGGAGACACAGGGCTTTCCGGTAAAGGGAACCTCCATAGAATACAGAATGGTAGAACACAGCGCTCCCGTGTACTGGATAACTTCCCTACAGAACAGGAATGGAGAGAAATAGATGCTTCCCCTGTACTGGAATACTCCACAGAACCAGATTGGAGAAATCCACAAGCGCTCCTCTCGCCTGTACTGGAACTCCATAACAGAATGGATGAACCACAGCGCTCCCCTGTACTAGGGATCGCCCTATAAACAGAATGGAGCACACAGGCGCTCCCGCCTGTAGTGGTGAACTCACATAGAACAGAAATGACAAGAGAAAACAACATCCCTGTTACTGGGGACTCCCATAGATCAGAATGGAGAACACTGGCATTCCCCTGTTCTGGGATATAACTCCTATAGAAGATACAGAATGGAAGAGAAACACAGCCCCTCTCCTGTACTGGGATACTCCCATAGAACAGAATGGTGAGATCACAAAGCGCTCCCTGTTACTGGGAACTCTCCTCATAGAAAAGCAAGATGGAGATGAAACTCAGCGATATCCTGTACTGGGAACTCCCCATAGATACAGAATGGAGAACGCAGTGCTCCATGTACTGGGCAACTGCCCAGAGACGCGAATGAGAACACAGCTCGCTTCCCTTGTAGCGGGAACTCCATAGATCAGATTGGACTAGAGCGAGAACACAGCGCTTCCTTTGTACTGGGTACTCTCACCATTAAATCAGGTAATGGAGAACACAGCGCTCCCCTGTACAGGGAATCCATAGAGGAGAATGAGGGAACACAGTGCTTCCCTGTACTGGGAACTCCTCATAGAGGAGCAGATGGGAACACAGGTGCTTCCTGTTCTGCGAGAAGACTTCCATAGAGGGAAGAATGGGGGAAAACACAGTGGCATTCCTGTGACTGGGAATCCCATAGAACAGATATGGAAGGAGAGAACACAGCGCTCCCCTGTCACGTGGGTAACTCTCTATAGAGAACAGAATTGATAGAGATACCAGCACCTCTTCCTGTACTGGATCTCCCATAGAACAGAATGGATATACACTGCGTCCCCTCGTATTGGGAGAACTCCATAGAACAGGAATGCGAGAGAAACCACAGCGCTCCCCATGTACTGGGAATTCCATCGAACAGAATGGAGTAAGAAACCTCAGCGCTCCCCTGTATGGGAACTCCCATATGAACAGAACATGGAGATAAGAACGCTGTTGCTCCATGTTACTGGCGAAACTCCCATAGAACAGAATGGAATGAAACAGCGCCTTCCCTTTTACTGGGAACTCCCATAGAACAGAATGGATGAGAACTCACAAGCGCTACCCTGTAATGGGAACTCCCAATTTAACACGAATGGGAGTACACAGCGCTCAACCAACTGTACTGGGAACTCCCATTAGAGGGAATGGGGAAACACAGCGCTTCTCCCATGTACTGGGAAACTCCTTAGAGGAGCAGAATGGGAACACAGTGCTAGTCCCTGTAATGGGAACTCCCATAGACAGAATGGATAGAGACAACAAAGGCGGGGAGCTCTCCTCCCTGTACTGAGGGATACTCCTATAGAACAGAATGAAGAGAAGATACAGCCCGCTCCCTGTACTGGGATTCCCATAGAACAGAATGATAACTACAGCGTCCCCTGTACTGGGACTACCGCATAAAACAGAATGGAGAATACACAGCAGACTCCCTGTACTGGAACTCCTCACAGAGTAGACAGAATGGAGAGAACACAGTGGCTTCCCGCTGTACTCGGGAACTCCAACAGAACAGACATGGAGAACACAGCGTCTCCCCTGTATGGAACTCCCATAAACTCAAGAATGGAGAAAACAGCGCTGTCCCCTGTTATGGGGATAATCCATAGAACGATTGAAGACGAAATCACATCTACCCCTCGTACTGGGGGAACTCCCAATAGAAGCGCAGAATGGTGGAAACACGCACTCCCCTGTTCTGGGAACTCCTATAGAACAGATTGGAAGGAGAACATAAGCCTCTCCTGTACTGGGAACTCCCATAGAATAAAAGGAATGGAGTGGAGGAACCATCACAGCGCTCCCTGTACTGAGGAATCCTCCCAATAGAACAGAATGGGAGAGAAACACAGCGCTCCCTGTACTGGGAATCCCATAGAAAACAGGAAGGAGAACGCAGTGATCCGATGTATGGGATGATCACAATTTGAACAGAATCGGATGACACAGGCTTCCCTGTATCTGGGAACTCCCATAGAACAGAATGGAGAGAATCACAGAGCTCCCCTGTATTGGGAACTCACCAAAAACAGCAATGGAGAACTACTGCGCTCCCCTGTATGGGATTATACATAGAGGAGAATGGGAACACAGTGATTGTCCTTGTATCTGGGAACTCCATAGAGGAGAATGGGAACAACAGTGCTTCACTGTACTGGGGAACTCCATAGAGGAGAATGGGGAACATCAGTGCTTTCCCTGTACTGGGAACTGTGTTCCATAGTAAACGAGAAATGGAGAGAAACACAGCGTCCCTGTATGGGGAACTCTATAGAACAGAATGAAGAGAATACAGCTCCCTCTCTGTACTGGATCTCCCAAAGAACAGAATGGATGTTAACCACAGCTGCTCCCCTGTACTGGGCAACTCCCATAGAACAGAATGGAGAGAACACAGCGCTCCCCTGTACTGGGGATCTCCAATGAACGAATGGTAGAGAAGCACAGCGCTCCCTGTAAATGGGAACTCCCATAGATCAGAATGGAGAAGCGCGTTGCTCCCATGTATGGAACTCCCATAGATCAGAATGGAGAATGGCAGAGCTTCCATGTACTGGGAAACTCCAATAGAAACAGAATGGAAGAGAACTCAGCGCTCCTCCTGTACTGGGAACTCCCATAAACTGTGAATGGAGAACACAGCTAGCTCCCCTGGTACTGGGGAACTCGCACCATAGGGAGAGATAGGGGTACACAGCGCCTTCCCTTGTACTGCGGAAACTCAATAGATACAGAAATGGAGATGAAAGCAGACACTCGCCTGTACTGGAACTCCATAGAACAGAATGGAGAAGAACGCAGCACTCCCTGTACTGGGAACTCTCCGAATAGAACAAATGGAGAGAACTCATGCGCTCCATGTACTGGGAACTTTCCCAGATAGAAGACAGAATGGACCGACGAGAACAACTGCGCTCCCCATGTACTGGGAAACTGCCATAGAATCAGAATGGAGAAAGACTCTCAGCTGACTTCCTGTACTGGGAACTCATAGAACAGAATGGAAGAGCAACACTCAGCGCTCCCCTGTACTGGGAACTCCTCATAAACAGAATGGAGGACACAGCGCTTCCCCATTATGGGAACTCCATGAGGAGAATGGTGGAATACAGCGACTTCCTGTACTGGGGAAACTCCCTTAGAGGAGTATTAAATGGGAACACAGTGTCTCTCCCTGTATGGGAACTCACCATTAGAACAGAGGAAGTGAAACACAGCGCTCCCTGTTACTGGGGAACTCCTATGAACAGAATGAAGAGGAATACTGCCCTCCTGTAATGGGATCTCCATCAGAACTTGAATGGGATATACACAGCTAACTGGCTCCTGTTATGGGAACTCTCTCTGTTAGATCAAGATATGGAGAACAACAGCACTTCCCTCTGTACTGGAAACTCCCGACAGAATCAGAAGGTATTGAGAGAACACAGCGCTCCCCTGTACTGGGAACTCCCATAGAACAGAATGGAGAGTCATGTGCAAGCCTGACTGGCTCTTTATTTTTTTCAGGTACCCTTTCCCATGATAGATGTAGAGCTGGGGCTTGCACCTCAAGTTTTGATGGCATATGCTAGCGATATGCCCCAAAACCTATTGTGGGAACCCCCCTTTAAGTAAGCAACAGATGTCGCCCAAGGGAAAAGTGGACTAATGTTATTGGCACTTATATACTACTTTTAATTTCTCCCTAGATTATCGAAACATTATATAATAAGTGAAGCAGCAGCATTGGGGAAATGACATGCGCACAACCTTTGTGTTTTCTGCTACAATCACACAGATGCATGTAGTATATAGGTTCACCACTGTGTCTCTCTATAGAACACATCCCAGGCTGAATCTTGGACATTTACCAAAAGCCAACGAGGCTGAGTGCCCTGATGTGGGCGGGCAGTGGTGATCACAGTCATGTGAGGAGGTCAGGAGGAATGAGCTCACTTTGCGGTGTAGTATAGGGCGGTGCATGGCAAGTTTATATTATAGGAGTGAGGCTGTTCCTCCCATTGCACTTCCCTGTTCCTCTGTTGGTAGCTGGGGTGAGTCTCTGTCATGTCTTTGTTATCCGCTCAGTTTCTTGTCATTATTGCTCCAGGTTGTGATCTGCACCGTCCCATGTGCTCCCTCTATACCGTAGACACCATGTAATAGCTGTGTTTATTGTTATAGAGTAGTATAGTTACTGCGCATGCGCTGTCCACTGTTTACAGGGTCTCTGGGTTGCTGTTAGAGGGGCTTTTTAGGGGGAAGTGCTTTGTGGAGAGCTGCCCTTTACTTATTACCGGAAACGAGTCACAAAGTGTCGAATATTTCTCTTGTTTACAAATAGATCTTGTTCTGGATACAATGTAACAACTTCCTGTATATCTCGGGATAAAGCACCCAGCACATGGTATACAGGGGGAGCCACATGCTGGGACTGCTAGTCCTGCACTGTCCAGGGAGGTTAAACTGGGACTTGTAGTTCCCCTAATGCAATAAGGGGGCTGTTCATTGCATGTTTATGTAGAGCTGCTGGGACTGCTAGCCCTACACTCTCCAGAGAGGGTAGACTGGGACTTGTAGTTCACATACAGGAAGGAGGTGATTCATTTTGTATTTATATAAAGCTGCTGGGACTGCTAGTCCTGCACTGTCCAGGGAGGGTAGACTGGGACTTGTAGTTCCCATAATACAGAAAGGAGGTTATTCATTGTGTGTTTATGTAAAGCAGCTGGGACTTCTAGTCCCACACTGTCCAGGGAGGTTAGACTGGGACTTGTAGTTCCCTTAATACAGGAAGGTAGCTCTCATGATACATTGTGTATTTATGACTCCATTGTACTGTAGGTGTAATGTAGTTTCCTGTATACAGTTGCTGTAACAGGTTTTCCCCAGCTTTTGTCATGTCGGTGTTCTTCCTGCAACCGCTGTGACCTTTGGAATAACCCCCGGCCTGTACACCGTTGTTATAGCTGTATACTGTTCTGTATCCTGATTCCTGGGTAGTCACATGTTTGTGCCCTGCCCTTGTTTACCGCATGGCTGCCCCCTGCACTGCTGGTCCTGGGAGTGTCCTGTATACAAGGAAGCAGCTGCAATTCACCCATTACTGTGAATCCCAGAATATAGGGGCTATAGTATCCTCTGCTTTTCTGACTAGTTAATGGTAGACTGCAGGGCTGTTTCTCTAAATGCCATCTGGGGGCGCTCTGCTCTTTACTGCTCTATATAATTGGTGTATTGTGCACTGGGTGGAGACCTCTGATTCATGAACTGGGTTCATGTCACACTAATAATTTACGTTTGGCATATATGCTGGGGAAGCTTCTGAGGTACATGCTAACTATACCAGTAAAAGGTTAAATGGCCATTGGAGACTAAGGCAATGTTCACACGGCTTATTTCGGGGCGTATTTACGGGCGTATTTACGTCCGCAAATACTTCCGCAAAAAAGTTTTCAAATACTTGTCGCAAAGTGTGGCCCACTTATTTCGGTTTCGTAAATACATTCCACATTCTTTACTTTTGGGGATTTATTTTGCAAATAAGCCTCAATAAGTGACAGGGTGACTTAATTTTACGAATTCGATTTTACGGACGTATTTACGCCCGTAAATACGTTCTGGAAAAAATACGCCTATGTGTGAATAAACGAGGAAAATTTTACATTGGGAATCAATGCTATTTAATTTGGGTGTAATTATTTGAACCGTTTTCAGGCGTATTAAGTCGGTAAATCCGCACCGAATATGCCCGATTTGCCGTGTAACTTTGTTGTCCTGTGTTTGGATGGAATATGGTCGTAGGCTGACAAAATAGATATAAAAGCGTGTAAGAGCCGACACTTTCATACAATGGATGCAGTAAGAATGTCTCCTATGGGAAACAGACTCCACAATTCAACATTCATCAGGGGCATCTTGTTAACATATGTTCTGGTGTATGTGTTAAACGGCAGCCAAATGCGTGATTTAAACCTATCCTTCGTTGTACTTGGAGCGTCCTCCAGTGCTGACTTGGCAATATCCAGACTCTGGTGGGGCTCTCCGGATCAGATTCTATAAATCAACAGGCAAACTAGGGGTACTTCCATTACAGAAATTTATGGCGTACCAGTAGGATATGCAATCAATGTCAGATAGTTGCAGGTCCAAGAGCTGGAACCCACACCAGTCTTCAGAATGGGCCCCCCAAACAATTTTTCAATGAGAGTTCCAAGGACAGCTAGCCAGTTGTATTTGGCTGTATTCAGAACTCCCATTGAAATGAATGGGGAATAACTGCACAAGTGGGGACACATCTCCAGTCAGAAAGAGTTTTGGGGGCCCATTCTGGAGACAAGTGGGATCTGTTACTATCTGACACTAATGACTTATATTATTTATATGCTGCTATTGACTGTGATGGCAAAACCCCTTTAGAATCATAACCTGAGGCCAGGTACATATGTTAAATGGATATCTGATGGGTGCCAAACAGTAGGGTACCATTGTGTGTAAAAAATAAATAAAATTAGATTTACTTATAGTATTTATCTGTATACTGCAAAAATCTATGGAACAGTGCTGGAGCCTACAATATTTGTAAGACAATATTAAAAAGTGTGTGTGCATATATATATATATTATTTTTATTTTTTTGATGCTGTCTTATAGAATATTGTAGGCTCCAGCACTGTTCCATAGATTTTTGCAGTATACAGATAAATACTAATACAATTAAGGCCAAAGGGACACACTCGTGTCCTCTATGGGGTGTTTTAATTGTATGAATACATTTGGAACTCTATAATTTATCCTTATTTGTCTATATAGGGGATACGGAGCTCTGAATGGTATGTACATACACATACTTAATCACTTAAGACAAATCTGGAGATTCACTTTGCATTGCTACATTTTACAGAAAAAAAGGAACTTGTAGGTCACATTCAGAAATTCCTATATTACGCAATAGACTTTAAGGAACCGTACTGAGAACTTTCCTGTGATAAGTGCACCATCATGTGGGCGTATCTGGATTGTCCATATACCTCACGTCCATGGGCTTGTCCTGACTTGATGCCTTTGATGCAGAATTACTAATGCTGTGCTTAGAGTGGCCCATAGAGGAAAAGGGGAGCCGGCTCCCCTGGTGGGGCGGTATTTTGGTTGAACTTTGACTGAGCCATGGGGGGTTTCTGTCCCAGTGCCCTGTGCCCAACAGTGGTCGCAAAAAACGTGCAAAAGAGGTCTTGGCCATTGGAAATTGGGGTTGACGTGGAGCGCTCTGAGGGGCCCATGTTATTAATAATAGGGCTAGAAAAGGGAAAATTGATATATGTGGCATTGAACCTCATGTACATAGGGGCTTTAGATGGAGGTAGCATTAAAGTGCAGTTAAATTGTGTAGAGACCTAGGAGCCTAATGTGGGTGTGTAGAACAACCAGGTCCAAACACACCCACTGTGAGAATTGCTATGAGTCAGACTGAAAATGTGGGGACTGAGAAGGTTGCCATCGGGCCCCCGGTATAGCTGTTGAATACCCATTTTGGTAGGCCCCAAGGATAGAAGACTACCCCGAGATAAACCACTATTGGGTAAATGGTGGCAGGGAAAAACTTTGAGACTTTGTCTCCATTTCTGGGTCTGTGTGAGCTGCGAGTGTTTCAGCCCAGAGCTGTAGCCACCAGTGTAAAGAGAGAGACTGGCTGCACGGAGACCTGTATAACCAGGTGTAGCCAAGACTGGTCTGGTAAGAAAAAGAAAGAGCACCACAAATATCAAAAATAGTGAATTTAATCACCCAAGGCCATACATACAGCTGTTTCTACTCTTCTATAGACCCATTTTCACGCTAGTGTATGTATGTGTGTATATATATATAAATATACACTCACCGGCCACTTTATTAGGTACACCTGTCCAACTGCTCGTAACCTAATTTTAATCAGCCAATCACATGGCGGCAACTCATGCATTTAAGGGGATGTAACAGGGGCAAGACAAATCTCCCCGCAGTTCAAACCGGGCATAGTTGGGGAAGAAAGGTGATTTAGTGTTTGAACTGGCATGGGTTTTTGGGGCCAGAAGGGGTGGGTTTAGTATTTCAGAAATGCTGATTCATGGGATTTTTCACGCACAACCCATCTCTGGGGTTTACAAGAAGGGTCCGAAAAAAAAAAACATCCAGTGAGCGGCAGCCCTTTGGGGGCAAATGCCTTTTTGATGCAGGGTCCAAAGGAAAATGGGCAGATTTTCGAGCTATAGAAAGGAACATGACTCAATACCACCCTTTTTACAACCAAGGGAGGAAAAAGAGCATCTCGAACGCACATACGGCCAACTTTGAGGCAGAGGGGCTACAGCAGAGAAGACCACACCGGGGGGCCATTTCCTTTCAAAAAAGAACAGGAAAGGGGCCCAAATTTTGCCCAAGCTCATCAAAATTTGGACATAAAGTTTGGGAAAAAAACCTTCCCGGGTTTTGGGGAGTCTCATTTCTGCTGCGACATTCGATGGTGGGGTCGATTTGGCGTCAAAACGGGGGGGAAACAGGATCCATCCTCCCTTTGTATCAAACGGTTCAGGCGGGGGTGGGGGTGTCATTTGTGGGATATTTTTTTGGGCACTCTTTGGGCCCCTTGGTAAATTAGCATCGTTGAACACCTTGTGAATCTATGCCACGAAAATTGAGGCATTCTGAAGGCAAAAGGGGCCCAAACCCCGTTCTAGCGGTGTACCTAATAAAGTGGCCGGTGAGTATGTATGATGATGTATGAAAGTTGTATTATATATAAAAATAATAAATTTTAATATTAACACAAAGTAATAGCAATTCATCAAAGTGCAATGTGCATATATAACACGGACAATAAAATCTATGGCTTCAATAAGTGACAAGTGTCCAAATACATATTGATAGGTTACATAAGAGAACATCAAGAAGATGAGATCCGTCTGGGGCAGCAATAGTGGAACTGGAAAACTATTGGGAGTTGTTGTCCGTTCTGAATAACAAAGGTTTTTATGAGGTGGAAATGATTTCCCCAATTTCCCTTCCCCCCTCACTTCTCATGCTGATTTCTTTTTTGGTGCGAAATAGTAGTAAAAATCTTCTGCAGTTACAACCTGTGTCAACATGGCTTCCCATCAGTGCCTGGCAATTCCTTAGGCAGTTTCCGCATATTGAGGGGGGAAAATGCTTTAGGAGTCAATTTGGGGGTTAGCCCCCCTGAATGCTCACACCCCTAATCTGTGAAGTCTGCTTGTGAAAAATGAACAAGTAAGGAACATAGGGAAAATATAGTGCGTGATTATAGCCTAAGGGCCCTTTGAGGCAAAAAAAACTGGAAAAAGGTACTGTTTTTTTCGGGGGTGGGGGAAAATTTTTAAAAATCAAAGCACTAAGAGGGAAATGTTTTTTTTTGGGGGTTTTTGGGGATTGTATCATTACCTAAAATTTCCCCAAAATTTAGCTGTTCCCCTTTGGGTTTTGTTTTCCATTTTTTGGTTTAAACCCCCCGCTTTAAAATTTTAAAATTTAATTTTTTTTAAACATTTTGGGTTTTAAAATTTTTTTTTAATTTCCTTGGAATTTGGGGTTTAAAATCGAATTGGGGAAATTTGAACGTTTGGGGTTTTTTAGACCTTAGGGTGGGGTATTTTTTTTGGGTTATAGAGGGGGAGGGAGCTGAGCTCTGTGATAAGGGGGGTTTATAGATGGGGGAAGGGCGTTTTTGGTATTTATTAGGGAAAAAGGAAAAGGGTTTTTTTAAATTTTTTTTTAAAAAAAAAAGGGACCCAATTTTTTTTTAAAAAAAAAATTAAAAAATTTTGTTATTTTTTTAAAAAAAAAGGACTTAAAATTAGGGGTTTTATAATAAAAAATTTCCCTTTATAAATTTAAAAAAATTCTTTATTTTAAAAATTTTAAAAAAAACTAACCTTTAATTTTTAAAATTTTAATATAAAAAAAAATTTTTTAATTTAAAAATTTAAAAAAACTCCTTTAAAAAAAATTTTTTTAAAAAAAATTTTTTTTTAAAATTTATTTTTATTAAAAAATAAACCTTTAAAAAATTTTTTAATAAAAAAACCCCTCTTAATATTTTTTTAAAAAAAACCCCTACTTGTTTTAAAAAGGGTTTTTAGGGGGTTTTTCCCCTTTTGTTTTGGGTTTAATAAAACTACTTTTTTTGGGTTTAATTTGTGAAATTTTAAAGGAAAAAAGGAATTAAATTTTTCCCCCTCTCCCATGGGTATTACATTTCCTCCATAAAATAACACCCCCCTTAACTTGCTGACGAATTCCCCCTTTTGGGGGGGGCCCGGGAACCGGGGGATGGGGGCCCCCCCCCCCCCCCCCAAAAATTTTTCAAACCCCCTTTTCCCCGGGGAAAAAAGTCTTAATTACCCCCCCCCCCCCTTTTCCCCCAACGGGGGGCGTAATCCAATTTAAAAATTTTTTAAAAGAAGAAGGGGCCCCCCAAACCCTTTGGTTCTTTCAAAAACCAGTTTTTTTGCCTGTTTTGCCGGGAAACACCGGGGGCCCCAAGCTTTTTCGGGGTTTTTGGGTTTGGGTTTTGGAGTGAAAACGGCCAAATGAGCAAAGGGCCCTTTATGGAAAGTGGGGGTTTGGGGTTTTTGGTCGGGGTTTTTTTTTTGGCGTGCCCCCCCTTTGTGTAGCAAATTTTTAAAACCCGGCTGTTTTGGGCCGGATTCCAGCCGTTTTGCGCGCCGTATTTGGGGGAAGGGCTGAAATCCGTCCCAGTCATTACGGTAATCCACAGTTCTCATGTCAGTTATTTACGGCGTGTACGCGCTGTGGATAATGAATGTATGGGGCCGGCCCCCCGCCCCCCTGCAGGGAGGCCGGGGGTAATGCGGGGCGAAACCGTCCGCAATTATGCGGCATAAATGTTGAACTGTGGCCCAAAATTAGAGAAAGCCATCAGTCACTGTAAGTGGGTGGAGTCGGCAGGACTCTGATCAGGATTTACTCTGCTTTTTATTCATGAATCCTGCTCCAAATCATATAAACCTTTATATCAGAGCTCAGCTTTTCTCTCCATCACATCCTGCTCTCAGATAGGGAAGCATAACACACCTGACAGGTTCTCTGGATTTTCTGGTTATTAAAGAAATAAATTAGTCGGCCAGGGAAGGGATTAAATGGAAAAAATAAGACTCCTTCCCAACCAGCGCTGGTACTGGGGTGTCTGCTAATGTCACCATTGACATGTAACCCTCAGGGGTCTGGTGCCATTTGAACAGGGAGAGGCTGCTGTGGCCTGAAGGATCAGGTGAACAAGACGTTGGTCGGGAGCAGTGGGGTATATGCACAATTCACCTTTTTATTGATTTGGGTTTGAGATTATAGAATGTATAGACATTGTATAACATGGAAATAGCTGTCCGCATTGATCTATATGGAGAAGTGAGGTCTGGTTCACACTCGCATCGGAAGTTCCATTTGGAACCTCCGCACAAATTCCAAAGGAATGCTGGAAACAGTGCGGCATGCTGGGATATTTCCCCGCAACACCACAATGGGGTCCATTGGGTGCAACTTGTGTCTGTTGGTAAATGGATTAGTTTACACATCTGCCACGGAGGTGAGAACCTAAAGCGGAGAGAACCATTAACAATTACAGACACTTGTTACTTCTGCAACAATAAATAACCACAAAAGATACAATTCTATAAACAAAGTTATGTTATAGTAACCATCCCCAGCCACTTCACATTGTAAAAATCTCCATCGGTGTTTCCAAATGTGTCCCCCCCCCCCCCCCCCCCCAAAGGTTGCTTCCCCAAAGTCTGCCTCTTCCCAAGGGATCCCCTTAAGATTTCTTGCTTGTCTTTTATACCCCTTCAATTGACCATACCTGTCTCCCCCCCCCCCCCCCCCCGCCTCAAGCCTAGTGCTATTTCCTTATCAACTAGCTTTACACTGTTACGGCTTCCTGACAGGTTAGTAGATACCTATTGTTTCCTCTCCAATTTGGCACTTGTATGAGATGTGTTGCATTCCAGGAGTTTTTCACTTGAGAACCAATGTAGACCCTCTGGGCCACATTTATCAAAATGGTCTAAAGTATGAAAACTCAATAGCAATCAATCAGAGCTCACGGCAACTAATCAAATTTCAGCAACCAATCAGAAACCTTTCATATACTGCTCGGAAAAACTAAAAGCTGGGCTCTGACTGGCGGCGGTGGGCTCTGACTGGCGGCGGTGGGCTCTGACTGGGCAACAGGGGTTGTCTCGCTACAAAGAATAGCTTTCAAATTGTAGGGAACACAAAATTAAAAGGACATTTCCAAATATATTGTTTTAGTTTCCTCTGTTTTCCCTAAGGTAGGAATTACAAGTGAATTTATGACCTCCCTGGCTATTTCAGTTCCCTCAGTAACTGACCTGTAAACAATTCTCCCCCCTGCTGTTTGTTCTATGAGATAACAGTGAGTGACTTCATCACACAGATCACTCAGTGTTTGTGCTGCTGGACAGTAAAAAGCTTGATTTATCTCAAGTAAACAGCACTGTAATTAGGGCTTTTGTTTGAGGGATCAGATAAGAAGTCCTGCTAGTAGTTTGAGAAGCTTCTGAGATAATCTGATCTAATTAGCAACTGAAAGCACAGCACTGAGCACAGAGCTGTACAAGCACAGAGTTGTATGCAAATTAGTCAGTCTGAACCAGGAAGTGACAGAGTATTTCATTCATGCATTCTCTGAAACTCTGAAGGGAGACAACTCCTTTAAGGCCCAATGTTTAATTGTCTCAGCAAATAGTGTAAAACATAATGAAATATAAATTAGATTGGCATCGCCAGACTCGTACTGACCTGCAAAATACACATGTCCCTTATGCCACATGGTGGACTCCTTAAAAACGAAACTTAGAAAAAATGGCAGCGGTGTCCCATTGCCCCCCACAATTATGTTTTTTTCCCAATATATTATACAGTGTGTTAAATAGAATCATTAAAAAATACAACTCATCCCTCAAATGGCTGTTGGTGGAAAAATTTAAATAAAACATTTAAAAAAAAAAAGTGCAGATGGAAAAAAGTGTAGAGCAAAGGAGAACATGGCGAGGTCCGCTATAACTTGAATGCTAGAATAGCCTTACTATAGCCTTTCACAGTGGTCTTGGGTTTGCATTTACAGGATGTTTTGTGAGGTCTCTTTTGTGCCAAAAATAAACAAATTCAATCCCATTAGATGGAATTAGGGAAATATTTTTCTTAAACGTTTCCTCCATTCCTTTTATGTGACCTAATTTATGGAAATTTTGCAGCCCTCATATAGACAGGCCATATCCTCTAATGCAGTATACAAGGTAAAACATAATGTACATTTTGCAGCAGAAACGTCTGTTTATATAGAGCTCTTCAATCACAGGCGTTTGTCTCTATACTGGATATGTGGTTTATTATAGCAGAATAGGTTTTTCTTCAGCTTTCCATTCACTATGTTGTATTCCAGGTCACAGGTTATGTATATAGTAATAAGATCTCTCATATAGTCAGGAATTCAGACGTGTCCTATTCTGGCATGGACACTGAAGGTGACTGGATAGATATCATCTCCTCCTACTGTTTATACAACAGACGCCCAACACTTGGCCGCACATGAGCTGCTGTCCTTGATTTTCAAACATGCAGTTGATGATAGTACTAGAGGACCTGAAAATCCTGATGTTCCCTATGAAATAACAATTCTAGAGCCTCTTCTCTTATATCTCTGTGTTGTACTGTTCCTCTGTTATTCCTCCTAGAAATTCATTACCAATCTGTCAGATGGGTGTTACCTATTGGGGGGGTGTCCTTGCACAGTCTGGCATTGTCCAGTCAGTGCTGCGTCTGTGTAGAGCCATGCCCCTTTTAAGACTGGAATGGTAACACCCACCTGACTGATTCAGTAATACATTTCCAGGAGGAAGGAACAGCACAACACAGAGTTATGAGAAGAGGCTGCAGAATTGTTATTTGACAGGGAACACAAATGTTTACTAAAATGAATATATCGGGAGAGGTCACAGGTGCTCTTTAAAGGTAATCGTGTCTTCTGCTTTAAAGGGGGACACTTCCCCTTTTTTCTTACAAGGGATTTGATTCCACTACTGTGGGTAATATAAAGGCATTGGGAGCAATAAAGCTTCCCCCTGTGGAGTCCACTTGCCCCTAATGGGCAAGACTTTTAGGAATTGGCTGATCCCTTCTTTCAGATATATAGCCATCTGAGCACTTCTAGGAAGCAAAATGTATTAATTTGATTAATCTATATAGCACCGCTATAGTCCACAGCGCTGTGCAAAGATTGACAATATTCACTTTGGTCTCGGTCTCCATTGTGGCTCACAATCTAAATTTCAGATTAGGTCATCAGTGTGTTTTTGCACTGGGGCGGGGACCCACGAAAACTCTGGGAGAATATAAAAACTCCTTCAGATGTCCTTGTGGGATTTGAACCCAGGACTCCAGTTCTGAAAGCTAACGGTGCTAATCTCTAAACCACCGTGCTACCCTTGTAGCCATATCTGCATTCACATATGGCTGCAGTGGTAATGTGTCATTATGAGAGCCACACTCCACTTTCAATCTTCTATGACCTGTACAACAGATTTAGAGATTCTACAGATGGGCTCTAGGGGTAAAGTTTGTCAGGCCAATGGTCATTTTACAGGGATCTAGAATATGACACAAGTTGGCTGCTACAGGCCCATATTCTACCTTTCATTTTATATATTCCAGAGAATTGTCTATTGTAGTTGTATAACTCATTGCTTCTAGGGCCACAAGTCTCTATAATAGGGGCGCTGTACTCCCTCTGGGTGGGCCCTCCTGCCCTTCTAGGGGGCTTTGGGCCCTCCTTCTCTGCCCTGACCTCGGGCCCGAGGACACACACTTGTGTGGCGAGGATTTAGGGTGAATACTGATCCTTCTGACTCAAGAAGGCACATTGTGGAGAGATCCTCTAGGAGCTACACTGTTGTTCTTCTGTACTTTCCCTTTACATGTAATACCGGTTGCACGACCTGCACTTCCACCTGGTAGATGCACTCTTGGGAGGGATTATTCTTGGCATAGAAAGTCATTGACCTACATTTGATCTTCAGATATGTTCTATAATTTACAAACTGGATAAATATAGAAAAAAACCACCTGGTATTAAGCACTTGTGACTTACCAGGAAATGCAGGGAATTTCTTCTTGGTTCAGTCCTGGCATACATCAGTGGGCGGCCGCCAATAGAGTAGGGTTGGTTTTAAAACCTGAAATCTGTAGCATGACTCTATTATTTCTGCACTCATCTCATAGCGGTGGCTGTTGGGGTCTTTCCATGGACTGAAATAGTTAACTGAGAAATAGACCCTAGATGCATGAACCTTCCAGTTTAATTTGAGATGTTTCCTTTTTCTAAACATACTTGATATATTTTGTCTTTTCACAGGAGGAAATCCTGCAGCAATGTGGCAGTCGCTGGCCCTCCTCTGCGTTCTGGCCTCTTTCGCCAGCTCCCGTAATGTCCCCTATTTCGAGCCGTTGTCCTGGGACATGGTCAATTATATTAATAAGTTAAATACTACATGGACGGTGAGTGATGGGTCTTTGAGGGTTGGGGGTTTTCTGCCAAATATGCAGGGGGGGATGGATCTATTGGGTCTGTATAATATCTTATTGAAGTTAAAAGGGTTTTCCAGTATAGAATAAATATTCTACATAATCGCTCTTCCATTGTTAAACACTTTTGGAGTCTACTTTCATCAAACTTTGTGAGAGTCCTGCAGATCTGAAGGAGGCTCTGTAGCTCTGTCTCCATAGACAGGACACAGCTCTGTGTCCAGCCCAGGAGATCAGATCACGAAAAGGGTGGGACCTTTTTTCAGGGTGGTTTTTGAAGCTGGATCCCTTTGGTCCCATCTCTCATGAGTAAGAAAAACAGGGAATGCATTTGGAGACTGGGGTTCATTGGAAGAAAGATGGACAAAGCAAAGGATCCTGGGAGTTGTAGTTTTTCAGGAGAAAGGGAAACCACTTTTAAACAATAGGGTGGACATGTATAAAAACTGTCTTGGTCTAAGACTTTTTGTTGCCCATAGCCACCAGTCAGAGCTCATAACCACTTTTTGAGCGGAAACATTGCACATTTTTTGTACTCTGGATTCTAATAAAGAGAAGTTTTGGATGCTGATGTCCTATTGCCAATTTTTTGGAGTCTGGGTGGAGAGAGCTGGGCTATCTTGCCTATGGACGGTCTTTTGCATCACTTCCTTTGGCATTTGAGTAGTTTGGACTTCAGTGCTGTCCCAATCTTTATTTATAGATTAGCCCATAGAAATCAGTCAGGGCTCATACCAACCAATCGGAGCTCTCCTTCCATTCTATATAGGGCTCTGAAAAAAATTAAAGGGGAGCTCTGATCGGTTGCTTTGAGCTCTGATTGGTTGCTATGGGCAACAAAGAAAATCTTCGACCTAGACAGTGTTCATACAAGTGGCCCTAAATGTTGCTGTTTGTTTGCATGAAGGGAGGCTACAATATAGGACAGGACAAACATATGTTTCACAGAAAACATCACAAGGAAGCGAATGAAGACTCATGCACTCTATTTGAGATTTTTTTTTTGTTGTTCACTGGGGAACCCATTTAATTTAACCTTCTCATCATTTGCAAGATTTGTGCTGGTTTACGAGATTGTTCTGATTTACATTCAGATGTAAGGATAAGGCTCCTGTGTTTGATGTCTTTTTACCATCTGGATATAAATAAGAATCGTTCAGTTTACTGAGGGCAAGCAGAGATCCAGAAGAGGAGTAAATGAACTGAAAAGGAAAGAACAACTTAGAGGACCTGTGACATCTCCTGCCATATCTGTTTTAGTACATTCTTGTGTTTCCTGTGAAATAATAATCCTGAAGCCTCTTCTCTTATATCTCTGGGTTGTGCTGTTCCTCTGTTATTTATCCGGGAAATGTATCACTGAATCTGTCAGGTGGGTGTTACCATTCCCATGTTTAGGGGCGTGTCCCTGAACACACTGACTGTTCTGATTGGACAATGTCAGACTGTGAAGGGACACACCCCCAATAAGCAACACCCATCTGACAGATTCAGTAATACATTTCTAAGAGGAATAACAGAGGAACAGCGCAACACAGAGATATAAGAGAAGAGGCTCTAGAATTATTTCACAGGAACACAGAGTTATTAAAACAGACCTGTCCGCAGATGTCGGGTCCTCTTCTCCTGAACAGAATGGTTAGGTGATGTTCTGTATTCACAAGTTACTTTGGGGTAAAAGCTCCCCATCCCCTGTTGCCTACAGACTGGTTGGAGCCACTAGTAGCCTATAGGTTGCTGCTATGTGTAGTTGGTGGGGGATGGGTTAATAAATAAACTGAAATTGTGAGAGAATTTATTAATTTTCTGTAATGAAGTCCAGTTAGGAATTTACCATAAAGCAATTGCCTTATAACTGGTTTATGGCACTGCTGCAAAGTGGAGCTCCACTTTAGGTCGGTATCTTACACTCTTTCTGTCTCAGGCTGGACATAACTTTGCCAGTGGTGACTTTGGTTATGTGAAGAGACTCTGCGGGACAATGCTTGGTGGAAGTAAGAGGCTGCCGGTCAGGTAGGAATGACTTTCACTATAGCTCATCATTGTGTTCTCTGCTCTATTTATACCAAAAAACCACAAAATACAGATATCTTAGGGATAGATAAATACAATAAAAAATAACCTTTATTAATAACCTGATATAAAAAGGGGGACTAAATTAATCCCTATTAAGCCCTACTGACTACTCTAACAAGCAGAAAAAAGCGGAGAACCCGTCCCATCAAGGGCGACCCCACACCGGAACCTACTCTATAAACCCTACACTGTCCCTAGACTCTACACCAACCCCTAAAGAAAGTAAAACGCATATAAACAAAATTACCAAATAACACACAAAAAATATGCATTTATATCACATAACAAGACAACCTCTATCCCCAAGACAAAGGAAGGGGAAAAAAAACCACACAGTAAATCCCTGTCTCCTCTATTTATACCCAGAGCTGCACTCTGAATTCTGCTTTTTAGGATTCACGGCTCAGAACCAATAATTTTGAGGCAAAAAGTAAAAGCTGAGATTCTGGTGCATTGGGTTAAAACCTTTTGCATCCCTGCATATTTTACAATTGCTACTCCCACTGGGCCCTGACCGCCACGGTTTGCTACACCGGGAAAAGCAGTTTGTTGACCTATGTGTGGTGCATTGATTTAGTTGACATTCATTTGAGCTACATTACACTACTAATCAGGGCCGCCATTAGAAATTTCAGGGCCCCATACAGCTGAAGCATCTGCCCCCCCCTCCCCCTTCAGCCTCAGACACGGCACCCCGAGACTCAGGGGGGCTGCTGGAGCAGAGGGGAGGCTTCAGTGGGGCCCCACCAGGGACGTCGCTAGGCAGTATCATTTGGGGCAGAAGCCCCGGATGAAAAGCCTTCTGCCCCGAATGAATAGTCTCCTAACTCTCTCTGCTCGCTGCAGTGAGAGAAGCTCCCCCACACCTCCAGAGCCTCAGCACTCAGGGGAGCAGTGAGAGAGCCCCCCCCTCCTTCTGCGGCTCCCTGCTCAGCCCCCCCCCGAGAGCTACGCACCGACAGCAAGGTTCCCTGCCTGCTTCTGACGGCTCCTGCGGGCAGATGTCGGCCCCATCACTATGGAAACCAGAACGAGTTTCTGGTTTTCTCAAGTCTTCAGAGCTGCCTAAACAGCCCGGGAGCTTCTAAGACCCCAGGACCCTTGCATAAGGTATGTCCTGAGGAGAGGTGGGGTTATGCCCCAACCTCACATGTTTTATGCTCAAAATACTGGACCTGTGTCCCAGAGGTACGTCTATTTTAGTATATATACATCACATAGGGACGTATATACACAAATGTTAACCCACAAAGGTAAATACTGGACAGTGTATTTACAGTATATTATATTTATTAATACACACTATAATAATATTTTTATATTTATATATATATATATATATAATTAATATATATTATATATATTATTATATATATATATACACCAAACAACATGTACAGTTTATACATGTAAAATACTTGTCTGGGTGTTATATTTGGGAGTAATACTGTCCCTGTGTAAAGTACACGTGTATGTGTGTGTGTGTTGTATATATATATATATAAAATATATATATATATATATATATATATTTTATATATTATATATTATATATATAATTATATTTTTATATATATATTTATATATTATATATATATTTGGTGTAGTGTGTGTATAAAAATAATTATTTACTGTAATATACACACGGGGACAGTATATACACAAATGTAAAAACACAGGTAAATACTGGACGTGTGTGTGTGTGTGTATTTACTGTTCCTGTTGTATATTACAGTATATATATTTATATACACACTACACCACTATATATATATATATATTATATATACTATTATATATATTATATTTTTTATATTATATTATATATATAATATATATATATATATATATATAAAATATATTTTACACACACACGTACTTCACACAGGGACAGTATATACTCAAAATGTAACACCCAGATAAGTATTATACATGTATATATTTGTCCCTGTGTGTGTGTGTATAGATTGTGTTGTGTGTGTGTGTGTGTGTGTGTAAAATATATATATATATATATTTGTGTAGTGTGTGTATATAAATATATATATACTGTAATATACACACAGGAACAGTATATACACATGTCCCAGTATTTACCTGTGTGTTACATTTGTTTTATATTCTGTTCCTGTGTGTAACGTTGGGTAGGGGCCATCTGCAGTGAGATAAGTCGATGTATTAAAGTGGTCAAGCAAATAATAAGTGTTAAAAAAAAAACAAATAAAAAAAAAACCCCACACATATAAACCTTTTCCCAATTACAAATGCTTGTGGTGAAGAAAATTGTAAAAAAAAGTACACATTTGGCACACCGTGTGCGTATCAACCCTGTTTTATTAAAACTGATATTTTACCCCTCCATGAACACTGCTTAAAAAATTTTTTGTTTTAAAAAAAAAAACATTTTTTGTTTTATCCCACTGAACAAAAAATTGAATAAAAAGCAATCAAAAAAGTCCCATGGGGCCTCAGTACAGTACCAATGAAAAAAGTTATGGCTATTAGAATGGTATGAATTGGGTATTGCTGTAATGTGTTTATGCCCCACAGTAAGTGCCTGTAAAAAAAAATTAAACACTACCAGGATTTTTTATACACTTTGCCTCATAAAATTTGGAATACAAGGTGATCAAAAAATCATATTATTGCCCCAAAATTTGGTACCAGTAAAAATTTTCTGCTCTCCTGCACAAAATAAGCCTTTACACGGCTCTATCAACATAAATGAAAAAAAGGGGTAATAGATGAAAAAGAAAAAAAATGGAAGACATCTGTGTCATTTAGGTGTTAAACTACATTACCACATATACAGTATTTTTCAGACTATAAGAGACACTATTGTGTCCCCAAATTTGGGAAGAAAAATGAGGGGGTGGCAACCTATATTTTGGAATTCAGCAGGAGGGAGGAGTGGGACAATGCTGTAGGCCGTGGGCTGGGAGGATGGGGTTTTGTGGTCGGATACCATCAGACAGGAGTCAAGAGCAGAGTCTTGCTGCTGGAAGCTAGCGGCGGGGTTTAATTAATCCCCTTCATGCATATGGATGTGCTTTTAACATCTAATGGCATGAAGGATGTATAAAGCGGGCTCACCCCGCTAAGCCCCTCTATGCATAAACGGGGCAGCGGCTGTTCCTTACACTCGCCGCTAACAAAGGGCCCGTGCCCCGAATGTTTTAAGACCCTAGCAACGCCCCTGGGCCCCACAGTATTTCGGCGTGTGAGGAGGGTGAGGCCTGCGCTCCGATTCACAGCAGTAACTTGCTTGCAACACTTCCAGTTCTCCTGCAGTGGTGATTGGAGTCAGGCCCCCCCCCTCTCTCTCCCTGTGGGCGGGGCTTCAGTGACTCCTGCTGGCAGAGAGAGGAGGGGCCAACTCCGATCAAGGGCTACAGGAGAACTGGAAGGAAGTGAGAGACGCTGTAGTAATGTAAAGAGCACGGCCCCCCCTCTTCACACACTGAGCTGCATGGGCCCCTGCGGACGGTCAGCAGTGCCGCGGGGCCCGTGTCCAGGCTGAGTAGTTTAAAAGACAAGAGAGCCTGCTTGCAGAGGGCCCTCTTGTTTCACCAGGCCCTGTATAGCAGTACCCCCTGTACTGCCTTTACGGCGGCCCTGCTACTGTTCACTGCAGATCTCCGTGCACCACAGCACACAACACTGATTTCACCCAAGAGCCCTCAAAGAGCCAAGTCCAGTTTATCCTGTGCACTTGTCACTACTATATTCACCGTTCCTAATAATGTCATAGCGCCAATGGATAGGGGGAAAGAAAATGTGATGGCCACATCCAGAAAGGTCCCTGGGCATAGAGCTTGTGGGGAAAGTGAACTGAAAATGGGACATGGAGATTATTAATGGTCTCCTTGAACATTCAGTTTGAGGAACAACGTGATTTTGTTTAAATGTATAAAAGGTTCATCCAAATATTCTGCTCTATGAAGTAAGATGGCTTCAAAAAAGAAGGTGCTCTCTTGTTAAGGGCAGAGAGAGCACTAATCTCCAGCTGAAATCTGGTATTGGCGGACATGGTGCTCCCTACAAAGAGGCCTGGATGCTCTCCTTAGAGGGTTATTCTTACCATGCCGTTTCACAGGTCATGATCTTAACAGTCAGCTTGAAGCTCCTGCTTCCTGTTCAGGCTGTGGGTGGTTCTACAGTGTCAGGCTCCCGCTTCCTGTTCAGGCTGTGGGTGGTTCTACAGTGTCAGGCTCCCGCTTCCTGTTCAGGCTGTGGGTGATTCCACAGCTTCAGGCTCCCGCTTCCTGTTCAGGCTGTGGGTGGTTCTACAGCTTCAGGCTCCCGCTTCCTGTTCAGGCTGTGGGTGATTCCACAGCTTCAGGCTCCCGCTTCCTGTTCAGGCTGTGGGTGGTTCTACAGTGTCAGGCTCCCGCTTCCTGTTCAGGCTGTGGGTGGTTCTACAGTGTCAGGCTCCCGCTTCCTGTTCAGGCTGTGGGTGATTCCACAGCTTCAGGCTTCTACTTCCTGTTCAGTCTGTGGGTGGTTCTACAGTGTCAGGCTCCCGCTTCCTGTTCAGGCTGTGGGTGGTTCTACAGTGTCAGGCTCCCGCTGCCTGTTCAGGCTGTGGGTGGTTCTACAGTGTCAGGCTCCAGCTTCCTGTTCAGGCTGTGGGTGGTTCTACACTCAGGCTCCTGCTTCCTGTTCAGGCTGTGGGTGGTTCTACAGTGTCAGGCTCCCGCTGTCTGTTGAGGCAGTGGGTGGTTCCACAATGTCAGGCTCCCGTTTCCTGTTCAGGCTGTAGGTGGTTCTACAGGTCAGGCTCCCGCTTCCTCTTCAGGCTGTGGGTGGTTCTACAGTGTCAGGCTCCCGCTTCCTGTTCAGGCTGTGGGTGGTTTTACAGCGTCAGGCTCCCGCTTCCTATTCAGGCTGTGGGTGGTTTTACAGCGTCAGGCTCCCGCTTCCTGTTCAGGCTGTGGGTGGTTCTACAGCGTCGGGCTCCCGCTTCCTGTTCAGGCTATGGGTGGTTCTACAGCGTCGGGCTCCCGCTTCCTGTTCAGGCTGTGGGTGGTTCTATAGCAGTGAATTACATTTCTGTTCTGCTATTCCTAGGGACATATCTAGTAAAAGGGCAGGGAGGATTTTTAAAGAGCTCCAGAAATTTAAAGGGTTAAAGTTTGACAGTAAGAAACATAAATAAGCTCCTGTGCCGCCTAGACACTGCAGGAAATGATAGCACCATTTTGAACAGAGCTACTGGATCAAGGAGAGCAGACAGATGATTGGTAACCTAGAGTAGTACATGAGCAGGAGATGAGAACTGCTCTAACTCTGAAAGGAAGCAAAACAGCAATGTATTTGGTAATAGCCTTTTTACTTTTGCCTACATGTTAAACGCAAATCATTGTGGTGAGAAAACCCCTTTAAGCCCAATTACGCTAAAAGGTCATCCAGCTCCTCATTCCTTATAATGCTGTTTGATTTTTCACGTCCTACTTGATTTCACTGATGTAACCTGTCCAATATTTCTATTGGGCAACCACCATAACCATGATTACCAGTATACCAAAATATTTGTGCAAATAGTCACCTATTGATATAATAAAGTTACCTAGATTTTAGCTTCTTGCAGGATAGGTTCACAAACCTCTAGTAGAGGGTAGTAGATTACTGTTTATACAAGGCTGTGCAGCTGCTATACATGTTCATGTGGTCTCAAAAGGGACTGCTATAGAGGAAGACCAAACAGTGTGTGTGGGGGGAAGTTCCTTAAAGGGGTTGTCTCACTATATTGATTCCTCTTACCTCAGTCCTGTTTTGTTGGTTTCATTTTGAATTCAGGGAAGTGTTTACTGGCTTATACTAGGCTGCAGTAGAAGCCAGGTCTGTAGCTATAGCAACCAGTGCTGACAGCCCATCAGGAGAGATCAAACAGGTCTGTAGCTATAGTGACCTGAGGAGCTGATGCAGCCCATACCAGAGGGGATATCTAGGAATAGGTAGGACACGGTTAATGGACACATATTGCAAAGTGACTTGTTTTTGCAAAATCTTTAACATAAAAGGCAGCAATCCTTGTAGTGAGACAACCCCTTTAAATCATGAAAATTGGATGGAGGTGCAGCAGTGTCCAGGTGACTAAGCTTAAAACAGTGTAAAAGGGGGTTCATTTTGTCTTTCCGATGCACCTTTTCCTATGACTGTACACCAGTTTATCCTCCTCCTCCAGGTATTCCTTTGCTGATAAAATGGACCTGCCGGAAAACTTTGATTCCCGGGAAGCTTGGCCGAACTGTCCTACAATCAAGGAGATCAGAGACCAAGGTTCCTGTGGATCCTGCTGGGTGAGGCTGAAGAGACTTTCTTTCAGGACTACTATTAGACGTCTCCTCAGTTTTTTTTTAATCGGCTAGGTCTTGTCTTGCAGGCATTCGGGGCAGTGGAGGCCATTTCAGACCGTGTCTGTGTTCACTCCAATGGAAAGGCCAATGTGGAGGTGTCTGCAGAGGATCTTCTCTCTTGTTGCGGATCTGAGTGTGGGATGGGGTGAGTAGACTTTGTAACACCCATTTGTTTGACTTTATTTTTCAGGTTGGGAAGGACATCCCACCCTGCTTAGACAGAACTTGGCACTGTTCACGTTGTGTCTTCAAATCGTAGACCATAGAAATTTTGTTTGCCAGCGTTGAAACTAGGTTCACACGTGCAGCATGCTTTCAATTGAGGTTTTTGAGCACTGTTGGCCTTGTAGGTGCTAGTTATTTTCCAGAACCAGGAATGGACATGTCTTCTCTGTATCCAGTCCTAGGGGTTACTTAGTCTTATCTGTTGCATCTAAGTTAAATTGTACGTTTTAATAGGTTGTCTCAAATTAGCTAAACATGGTTAGGTTCTTCCTGAAACTGCGCCACTCTAGTCTGTGGCTGTTTTTGGCATTGCAGCTCATCCATCTCATTCAAGCAATAGCACCCCTCCATGTGCTGTACCTATATTGTATCCTCCCTTTATACTCCTAACACCTTAAAGGGGTTGTATCACTACAAAGAATAGCTTTCAAAATGTAGGGAACACTAAATGAAGACATTTTCCAAATATATTGATTTGTTCATCTTTTTTTTTGTTAAGGAGTTACAAATGTTTTTATCACCTTCTGAGGACTCTCAGGATTCCCAGGTGACCGACCTGTGTACTTCTTCTCCCCTGCTGTTTGTTCTATCCGATAGCAGGGAGTGACGTCATCACACAGGTCAAGGCCGGCAGTGTGAGAGCTTGTGTGTTATCTGATCTTTCAGACAAGAGACAGTAATTACTCTACTGTTTACATTAGCTCAGAAGCTTCTCTGGACCTCAGAGAAGGTAATTTATTTAATCTAGACTAATAAACAGAGAGGTCTGAATACATGGAGTTCATATGCTAATTACAGACAGCTTGACCAGGAAGTGACAGAAGCCAAGCACTATTTCATTCATGCATCCTATGAAACTTTGAGATGAGACAACCCCTTTAATGACCACCCATTGTCTTTTGACGGCAGGCTGTGTGTGTTCTCTGTCACTGCAGACAGGGGGGTTTTGCAGCTTCCAGTGCTGTAACTGTGCTATTAACAGAGCTGTAGTCAACAGTTTAATTCCTAGAGCAGTCGCTCTAAAAGGCAGGGACTAGAATAAGCTTCCGATCCCTGGTGTTTGTGTATTTGATAGGTGCAAAACTCCACTTTTATTATCCATATACATTTCAGATAGGTGTTTTTTTTTCACTTTGGCGCAGGCCAGCTTTGTTCATAGAGCCACCTTGCAGTTAAATTTGAATACATAAATTTTGTAGTCACCGCAGTTGTATTTATGTGAAAACTCAAATTTTATTATCCGTATACATTTCAGATAGGTGTTTTTTTCACTTTGGCGCAGGCCAGCTTTGTTCATAGAGCCAGCTTGCACTTAAATTTGAATACAGCAAATCTGCACTCCGGCATGATCAAAGGGGATTCCTAGTGCCTGATGGAGTTTTGAGAATATCTGTGCAGTCAGCCCTGGGGACCTAGAGTAGCTCCAGGTCTGTCTGTATAGTAAGCCTGCTGTCAGGGCACACTGTATGTTGCCCTGACTGCTATCTGTGACTTAGTGACACATAGTAGGTAACATCGTTTTTCGGGCCCCAACCCTTTTTCCCCAAGGTGGAATTTTTTGAAATACTGACACATAGTGTATTAACATACAGGAGTCTAATACATCACTCAGTGTAAAAAAACAAATGTACAATAGTTTTTAATGGGATTTAAAAACAATAAAAAGTGTAGAGGGAAAACATTAATAACAATAAAATAACAGTAATAAAATAATAACAGTAATAAAATAAAAATGTAGTTACATTTTTGACCTTATTGCAAAAAAAAAACCTAAAAGGGTAGAACTCCCCCCCTTTGGGGGAGGCCCCATATAGGTGTGTGTGGTTTTGAAATTTCCCTTTTTTTGCACCCCCATAAGCATTGCATATAAAAGGCTTTGGGAGCTGAAAGTAAAGTGCCCTTTTTTTGGATATTGGATAACAGCTCTTCCCATAATTCCATGTGATATGCAAATGCCTAGTGGGGTGTAAAAAGGCAATTTCAAATCCTCACACACCTATATGGTGCTCTCCCCAAGGAGAGATTTTTTCCCTTTCTTAGAACTATTGCCCCCCAGAAAAGCTGTGCCGCACTGAAGAGGGGAAAAAACCCGGGGAAACAGCATTTGCAGACCAGCAAAGGGTTGGGTTTAAAATTTCCTTTCACTGATCCGTGGTTCAAATTGAATGGGATTTGTTACATCTGATAGAGGATCCCTGATTTTCATCTTTTCCCAAAAAAAAACCTACACAGTCGGTTCTACCCCACTGAAAACCCCTATGAATAAAATTGAACAGGTTACTTAGTGTAATATGAAAATTGTGTGGGGGGGAAAAAAAAATTTTTTTAAAAGCAAATGCAAAAGAATAATTTTTTATATTCACGCTCCAAATTTTTTGATAAAAGTTATGCAGTAATTTGTTCATGCAAACTACGGCCCCCAAAAAATACAACTCCTCTCTCACATAAAGCAAGCCCTCATAAAACTGGGTCATTACAAAAAAAAAGAAGCTGGATTGTTGAAGCGAGAAACAAAAACTAAAAAAAAAAAAGCTGCATTAAAGGGAATCGGTCATCAAATTTTTTTTTTTTTTTTTTTTTGATGAAATGTGTTCATTTTTGTTTACATTTTTAGTATTTTTTTTATTTCATTCAATGGTGCTAATATTAAAAATGCTTTTAATTTTCGTTTCCACTTACCCACCAGAGGGGACACCCAAGAGATTTTTCCCCTTTTTTTACAAAGATATGAAATACGTTTGCGAAAATGTGGGTGGTTGGGGGTGACCTCACACACCTCCCCTCCCCTGGTGCATAAGGAGGGGGAGGGGATTTGTGCTCTTCATTTTGTGGTGATGAAAACCCCATACGAGTGCTATTATCATAAATGAAAAAGGAAAAACAGGGAGTTTGTGTTACTTTTGGGTCGTTACTCGGGGTCTGACTCCGTGTTAATACGCTTTTGGATTTTTTGGGGGCCCGTCTGTCAGTCCCAGACGGACCGACGGACCCCAAGCCTTTTCAAATAAACGCGTGTAAATTTATAATTTGCAGTTTATAGAAACACGATCGGTTCAGACGAGTGATCTTGATGCGTCTCACTGGTTTTGGACCCTTCCCATGAAGTGACATCAATTTTTGGGTCCAAAAGGGCATCCCCACACGGTTAAAAAACACTCAGTGCGTTTTTGTTTGAAGACGCTGCATTTTTGGATGCATTTTTTCGCAGGATCCAAAGCAAATCCAAAGATCCCGTGTGCACATCCCCTTCCTTATTTCATGTGGATATGCAAAAGGGAAAAACGCAAGTATATGTCCACCCTGCTCACAGGTATCCCAGGGGGCCCCAAGGTCCATGGGGCCCAAAGAATATGGACCCCAAGAACATTAGGCTCTGTTTCCTTTCGTGGACAAAAAAAACACCTAAAAAACAAATCCTAAAAATTTCGAAAACAAATTTTTTTGTCCCTGCGGCAAGGCTGTTGAAAAAAACGGCTTTTTTTTGGAAATTTTTTTTGCTTTTTAAGTCGGGTTTTTTAATGTCTGTAAATCAAGCCATTGGGAGTCTCCCCTACAAAAGGGGATGTAAGCAATTATTGCATTCATGGACCCGGGTTTGGGTTAAAATGCAGACGTGTGTTTGGATGGTTTTTGGGCTGCAGAGGTTCCTCCCTATATTTTAAAATGGGCCCCGCTGCGTCTTTCGGATCAAGAATCAATTCAATTCGGGGAAAAGGACCCGAAAGAGGATAAAAGACGTATGGACCCATCAGAGATCACTGTTAAACAAGAAAATTGTTTCATAATTAATGCAATGTAAATCACATGTATTTTTTTTAAGTGTTTTGGGCCCTGACGGAATCGGGTTTAGCGGCAAGAACCCGCGGCGGCCCCGGGTTTAGCGGAAAAACCCGCGGCGGACGAATTTTCAGATCGAAGCGGAATTTTTATTGGGGGGAAAAATTGTAAAAAAAGGTTTTAGTGAAAAAAAATTTTAAAAAAAAAAAAAAAAGCATTTTTAAGTCAGAAAGGGGAGGACTAAAATGAGGGAAAAATCTTGAATTGTGCAAAAATCTTAGTGACAAAAGCCGTCATTTTTGGGAAAGAGGGCACGTCGACACCGTCAGCCTTTCCCCTGGGGGCCCCGCGGGCAAGAGGGGCTGGGAAATTTAGTAGCTGCCCCCCTTGAACTCCAAATATGGCTCCCCGCGACAATAGGCATGCGAGCTCAAGCAGGGGGGCTTCATGAAGTTAACCAGAGGGGGGAAACCCCTTTGCAGTCTTTTACCGCAGTAATCACTTTTGGCAGCTTCCTGAACCCCACAGCAGAGAACTATCTCTGGAGGGGGGAAGGGCTCCCAAAAACAGGAATCTCTTAGCTCTCTTTAAGATCACAATCAAAAATTTGAAAAGGGAAAAAAAGATGTGAAAACAAACAAATTTTGCAAAAAAAAAAAAATTGCGACACAATCCCTTTAAGGCTTTTTCAGGCCTGGAGCTTTAGGGGTTGGCAATGATCATGCAAGACCTTTAGCACTTTAAGGTGATAACTCCGTTAGACAGGAGTATTTTTATTAAAGCAGATATTCCTAGAAAGCCTTTTTTGTTAAATGAAAAAAAAAATAATAAATTATTGAAAATGTCTAATGGTATACAATAAAGTGAATCAAGACATTTTTCCTGAGTTTCCATAGTAGTGACCATGAAGTAAGATTATGTAGCCAAAAAAGGTGAGAAATTGACCGACGTATTCAGAATATGAACATCAGGAAATTAGTGGATATTGTTGGTATTCTGAATAGGAAATAAAACAAAGCATGAACTAATAGGGTGAGGGCAAGAAAGGCAGGACAAGGATGAGCAACGTGAAAAACACCTGGGAAATGGCAAAAATGGTATAATGTAAACCAAATGACTCCCAGAAAGGATCAATCCCACAGTCTGTAAAAGTGGGAAGGATTTGGAAATCCAATCAGTGGAACAAAGTTGTATTCAAACAATCCAATTGGTCAGGAGAGTGGGCCCATTTTTATCTTCCCAAGATATTTGGGAAGCCCTATGTTAAAATGTTTTTAAAATTACATATAAAATCTTGTTCTTTTCTAGCTGAGATAAAACCCCTAAAAAGCAGGGCAGACCGATCTCACTTTATTGTAGCTGCTTCTGTGTTGTCTCATTACAAGTGGTAGGTAATGACAAAATGATCGCTCCATTGTTCTCTGGACAGGGATAGATGAGACTGACAGGGAAATGGCCAGCAATTCATGAAAAAGGATAATGGGTTAATCTTTTTCTGCAAAAGGGGAGGGGGGGTGTGTTTTTTGTTTTCTTTTCCCTTTTAGGTCCTGGGGTTTAGAATTTTAGTTTCGGCCCTTTGTCGCTGAAAAAAAGAGCAGGCAAGAAACACTTCTTACTGCTGTGCCATCAAAGCTCACAGGGGAAAAGTCAGAGGCACCAGCCAGGAAGTCATGCACATAGGGGAACAAAATGACACGACAAACCACCATCAAATTTAATAAATTATTAAAATAAAAATCAATATGATCATTGTTTGTAAATTTGTGTAAAAAAAACAAAACAATTTGATGTCCCTTTTACACCCCATTACTCACTATTTGCATGTGCATTCGATGGCGCCTGGCTTCCGGTTATATTTAAAGAGAACCTGTCACATAGATTATGCCCCCCTGGCTGAGGGCAGAACAAGCTAGTGACAGACCTGCTGTTTCCAGCACTGTCCCCCTTATTCTGTAAGATGCTGTAGTTTTTGTGTATTTAATGCTCAAATCTGCAGTTTTCAGCCAGAAGAGTCATTCGAAGAGTCCTTCAAAGAGCCCGGTTTTTTTTCAAACCCGGCCAATCGCGGGCTAGCCCCCCACCTAAAACTGATAAACCTATTACTTTGAATAGGTAAAAAACTTTGTGAAATAACTTCAGTGGGGGGGGGCCTAGCCTTTGGTGGGCGGGGCTAACACCTGCTCATGAATAAAGATTTGAGGGTAAATGCTCTAAAACTGCTGCATCTTTACAGATAAAGGGACACCGCGCTGGAAACAGCAGGTCTGACACTGGCTTGTTCTGCCCTCAGCAAGGGGGGGTACAACCTATGTGACAGGTTCACTTTAATATTATTTCTGCTCATGTCTTAATAAACTGCATTATTGGTTTTTAAATATGTCCTTCCTTGAGGTCTTCTTTTGTGGAGATTTTATATATGGGGTGTTGAGCAATATAATGGTCATGTATCTTAATAAAAATTTCAATTTTTTTTTTTCCAGCTGCAATGGAGGATACCCATCTGGTGCATGGCAGTTTTGGACTGAGAAGGGTCTTGTATCTGGAGGGCTATATGATTCTCATACTGGTAAGTGGGAAATGTGGTTGGTTGTGCTTTGGTGTATGAGATACAGCAGAGTTGAATGCAATGATGGGTAGGGGGCCACTTTATCACAGGCAAGAAGGGGGTGCAAAAAGGCATGGAGTGGGCTGAATTTTTCATTAGAGGGCACTATATGCATTATTTGTCTAGGGCAACGGTCCCCAACCTTTTTCCTACCGGGGACCGGTTTGATGCACGACAATTTTTCCATGGCGCAGTGGGGGCGTGGTTATTAGTGGTGGGGTTATTGGGGGGCGTGGTTATTAGGGGGCGGGGTTGTGGAGGGGTTGGATGTTTAGAATCACACAAAAAACCAATAAAGTGTGTACTGTCATTTAGGGATATAGTATGGGGTAACCAGTATTTTATAACTGGAGACGGATTGTCAGCTCTGTGGGTCAGCATTATACATGAATATAATATACATATGTAATCAGCTCTGTAATTATAGAGATATATGCCCCCCTGTAGTGAGAATAATACATAGCTGCCCCTGTAGTAAATAAACAAGCTGCCCCGAGTGGGAAAAAATACATAGCTGCCCCGTAGTGAAAAATACATAGCTGCCCCGTAGTGAAATAATAATATGCCCCCCTAGG
>JAODAL010038719.1:0-38864 GCA_025379985.1 Phyllomedusa bahiana
CAAATCCGACACTGCTCATAATAAGCATAAACATGAATGAAATACAAAGTCAAGTCACATCATTATGACCAGGAGCTAATATCCAGAGTAACGGGTGTGTGTAACCCGGACAGCAGCTAGACAGGCGGGGAGTGACTCCATAAGGTCCTGGTAGGTTGTCTAAGTTCTAGTACAGATTTCCTCAGTTCTCTATCTACATCCTATTTTTTAAAGGGAATCTGTCGCCAATTTTTTATCACTAATTTAAACCAGATATTGATCCAAATTCTTTCCTTCTTAGTCGACTTCTATAGGAGAGTGTTTTGAGCATGCTCTGTGACCTGGGAAGGAGTCAGTGTGCAGGGAGGGGGAGAGGGTGAACTGTGACATCTCCTATTGTGACTGGTGGATCCTGTGTTATCTATACACATTGGTGTTACCTTTCAGTGTAATCCTGCCTGTGCTCATATTGTGCTGAAAAGCTTTCTCTACAGAACAGGAAGTGTCAGACTATTATTAGGCCTAGTGGCCAAAGTGAAAACTGCAGGATTTTAAGACTTTTTAAAAATCTAAATAGCGATATGGAAAATTAAACAAAACATAACCAAAAATGCATAAAAAATGTGTTTATAAAAACTTGAATAAAACATCAACGTCATTTTCTGACGACACATTCCTTTTAAAGACCATCTTTTGACATCTACACATCTTTAAGGTGCAGTTAAGGCTTTCTCCCACTGTAGCACAAGATTCAGTATACTGCTGTAGTCCTTATACCAAGACCTAAGAAGAATGACTTATTGGTGCTACCCTGACACCCCGCACCTGGGATACATGACCTGATTGATATCCTAGCAATGGCCCTGAGACATTGTCCACTGTCTTTTTGTAGTAGAAAGATGAATAGGAACCTTTGTGTATAGATTTGTTCGGATCTGAAGAATAGAGCTTGCTTTCCCCTATTAAACTATTTTTGCTTACATCGCGTTCACTTTTTCCCTCTGCCTTTCAAGAGCCATCTATGTACGAAGGCCTTTCTCTTTTTTTTTTTTTTTTTGCAGGACCAGATGTAATTTTAATACTACCATTTATTGTACCATATATTGTACTGGAAAACAGTAAAGAAAAAAAACAAAACTTAATTGCAGAAAATTTTGTAGTGGTTCACTCTTGTTTTGTTCACTGTTTGGTAGAGATCACATGCTATCTGTATTCTGCAGATCTGTATGATCCCGGCTATGCTAAATTTGTAGAGATTTCCCCCCCCCCCACCCCCCACACCTCCCTCAAAGCTCATTTTTGTGGGATAAATTCTAGTCTTTATTGGTACCATTTGGGGATAAATGAGAGTTTTTGATCACTTTCTGTTCTAATTTTTTGGGAATGTGAAATGAACAAATATTGACATATATTTCAATAAATCAAATGTTTAAGGAGGCGACAATACCAATTATCTGTGACTTTCTTAATTCTCTATTTTATTTATACAATGGTAAAAGGGGATGTTTCGAACTATTAATACTTGTCTTTTTAATTTTTACAATTTTTTTTTTTTTTTTTTTTAGATTTGTAGCCCCCCAGGGTACCAGGTGGTATGATCTCTTGTACATTCTTCTGCAATAGTAATATATTGCAGAACAGTGTACACTAAGACAGGGTTCACACGGCATAATTGCGGGCCGCAATTACGCCGGGACTACGGGAGCTCGCACCGACTCCCGCAATGCCCCATAGACATTCATTAGTAGCGGCACGTAATTGTCGCTAGTAATTGACATGTCACTTATCTCTCCACTCGTCGTATTGTGCGAGCAGGGAGAGGAGGCGTAATCCATAGTTCTCTATGAGAACTGTGGATTACTGTAATGACTGGGATGTATTTTACCTGTATTTAGCGCAGTACGGCGCGAAATACGGGGCGAGATACGTCCCAGTTTAAGCCGTGTGAACATAGCCTAAGGCTCTTCTATTACACTCCTGTTTAATAGGAGTAGTAAGATGGCAGCCATGGAGTTTTTCGCTAGGCCCCAGGCTGCCCTAACAACTTGCTGACATCCTATGATCTCTTGAAGGGGGAGGGTTTTTAGGTGCGCAGTCCCTTTTCTTTATTCTTTTCATGCTGTGGTCAGGTTTACTTTGGCATCCAGGGGTTAAAGTGCCAAAATTAGAGTTACTTTATCTCTGAAAGAAAGCCATTACTTGTTATGTTTAAAGTCACCGGGCGGTTGGCAAGGTGTGAAGGAAGTGTTCTCATCTTATTGGTTATCTTTACGTATCTAGGAAATGGTAACACATTTGTCTTCTGATTTTACTTAATATCACAGATACAGCAGGTTATCTATCTGGCTTCTTTTCAGATGGTTTCTTAGGTTCCTCTGTGCTCACTCCTGGCTATGTCTTATCAGCAGGATCTGGATGGGTGAGAGCAGAGATGGACAGTAAACAAGCAGGATAGATAACAAACGGGATAGATATCAAGTAGAATAGACAACCTGCTGTATCTTTGAAACAAGGCAAAATCGGAAACATAAATATTTGGAAAAATACATGTTTAAAGCTAATCAATGAGATGGAAATAACCCTTTAAGCCTGATTATTAGGGGAATCATGGATTTGGTGGTGTAGTCCCATTTTATTTTTATTTCACTTTCCCAGCTGCATGTTTTAAATTTACTTCCCTTGGAAACAGATTATATGTGACCTCATAGTAATTTTAATTTTCCATGAGAATGAAATTTAGAAGAGTAAATGTCAGACCTTATACACATGGGACCAGCAGGTGTGTGAACCCTGGACTGCAGCCCCCTTAGGCACTTTGTGTGCTGCCATATGTTGTCTTCAGGCACCGCTGTATTCACTTCCACAAGGAATGTTTCTAGAGGAGATACCCCTGTAATATGGAAGTGATGAAACATACAGCACTGTTTTTTTTAGTGCATTGAATATAAATTTATGGGAGACAAAAACTGGATACGGCATATGGACATACAATATGGGCCCACAGGCTTCTATAGGCAAACAATTACAAATCCAGGCAACACACTCGTAATAGGGTCTTAGCGTCTTAGGAATATAATATCAGTGACATCTTTGCTTAGAGGACACAACTGTAATCCTGGGGTTGTTACTGGAGTCTACCCCAGAGACGAAGAGCGGGGAAGTAATTCAGAAAGAGATACCCCAGTAAAGGGTGTTATAACCTGAAGATAAAACTATCCTTTAGATATTAACTTAGTGGATCAACTCTATGACATCTGGCTTTTTCATACTTAAAGGGGTTTTGCCACAATCTAATGTTGACGTGGGATCCTCCAAAATGGGTATTTAATAACTTTTCTAAATATATGTCATTAAAAAAAGTGAAGCCTGTGAAATCTACAGCCTGACTAAGATGCCCTTAGTTTCCTGACAGTTTACTGTACATTAGACACGACCAGGAGCTGACAGGAGCTGATCTGGCCGCGCTTGCGTTGTTTGCACTTCTTATCTGATGGCAGGGAACATGAACAAGCTTTGAAGGGTGGAGAGAAAGATCGTGTTACTTTTGTATAGAGAATCCACTGGTTGTAATGCAATTATCTGAGTAAACATGCAGACGCTCCCTGCTCCCTGCTAAGCCCTCCTCCCTCTCCCCTGCAGCCATTTCTGAAGGAATGAAAGAAGGCTGCCTGCTAAGCTTATCTTCTCTCCTGAGCAAATAAGAGGGAGAAATAAAACACATATAGCTTGTACACAATACAGTTCTCCTCTGTGGATTAGCCAAACAATGTTTGCTCAACTACAGAGACTGAGTAGTTAAAGGGGTGCTACCATTTTGCACTTTGATGGCATGTTGATAGGATACACCATTAAAGAGTGATATATGTGTCTCCCATAAGTGATACTCTAGAGCAGACTCATTATCTCTAATAAGATTAGCTTTTATTTACAGATAAGCAATTCTTTTAATTCTTCAGAGCACTTGTAGCTTTGTTTACTGAAGATTAAATCTCCTGCACCTACATCTTTGTAATGTCTCAGCTAGTTACAGAGAAGTTAAATATGCTTATCACTGCTAGAGCCACCACCCACAGCCCAAGATAGAGAGAGAATGAAAAGCTGCTTGTGATTCAGTGAAACAGCATGGTAAGAAAACCTTTTGAAGTATCAGGGACGACATGTATGAACGGGGCTGCGGCAGAAATCTGGCGTCTTTACAGCCCAAAAACTAGTGCAGCCCCGTTCGTTATATTTTTAAACAGGCGCCCTCCAATATCAGGCGCAGTACAGAGCGCCCGTGGCACGTTGTAATGCACCTGAGATGGGGGGTGTGTGCTGGAGGTGTGTCGCACTACAACCGTATGATTATATACATTAATAGCTTCAGTACGGCAAATCCAGCCGCATTACTGCAGGAACAGGTAGAACACTATACAAGGGGTTTACCTGCGGCCGAAGTGTCGCTTTGTAGCTAGAAAGCGCAAAATCTATCATCCGCAGTAAAATAGGTTCATAGATTCAGGTGCATTCTACGCTACTAATGGGCGCAAAAAAAAAAATGGTGCCTGCCCAAAACTCATACATGTCGCCCCAGGTGTTTCTTTTTCAGTACGTTCAATTTTTTTCTCACTGCCTTCCAAGAGCAATAACTTTTTTTTTTCATTTTTAATTTTCCATCTTAATAGACATATCAGAGTTTGTTTTCTGCGGGACAAAATTTACTTTGTAATGGTTCCATTGACCATACCATATAATGAACTGGGACCCCCACACCACCCAAAAAAAAAGAAAAAAGTGAAAAAGCTTAATCGCCCTATCCTTGCAGGGGTTCTGTTGCTATGGAGTATGCAGTATAAATGACATGTTATCTGAATTCTGCAGGTTGGTAAGATGCTGTTTTAATACTTTTAAAAAAATAAGAAGATTCTCTATTTCTGAAGTGTGCGCTGCAGTATCATATTCTGCGATCAAAAAACCTTTTTGTTTTTCCAACTATGGACCTAAGTGAGAGTACATTTTTTGCAGGCTGAATCGTATTTTTTTAATACCATTTTGGGATACATGCAACTTTTTGATTACCTTTAATTCCAAATGTTTTCATTTTAATTTTAGCATTGGGAACCTTTTTTTCTTGTATGCTGTTTACCATATGGGATAAATGATGTTATATTTTAATAGACAGGACTTTTACGGATGCGGTGATACCAATTATGTATAACTTTTAATTTTTTTTATTTGTAAAATGACAAAAGGGTGTGTTTTGAATTTTTTATATTTCTATTATGTTTTATATTTTTAAAACTTTTATTAATTCCAGAAATATATTACTGAATCTGTCAGCTGGGTGTTACCAATGGGGGGTGTGCCCCTACGCAGTCTGACACTGTTCAATCAATGGTGTCAGTCAGTGTAGATAGGGACACAGCTCTTTAAAAACTGGAATGGTCACCCCCATCTGACGGATTCAGAAATACAGTTCTAAGAGGAACAACAGAGGAACAGCACAGCACAGAGATATAAGAGAAGAGGTTCTGGAATTGTTATTTCACATGGAACACAAGGATTTACTAAAACAGACCTGTCAGCAGAGGTCACATGTCCCATTTAAAAGAACTTTTCCCATCTGGCGGTGTCCACATATACCTGCTGGGTGGTTTTAGAGCATTGACTGATATTCCAGCTCTGCTATCTCAAAACAAGAAAAGAAAGAAGAAAGGAGTGCTTCCTGGTGAAGTAAATCTTGGTATAGAATAGTAAGATATACAGGTGAATAGCTTACTCACCTGTCAGGGTTGTGCATCCAGGTTGGCACGACTCAACACACGTTTAAGTCAATGTATGACACAATTGCAGATCGCTGCTGGTTTCACACCCCTCGTTTCCGTTTAGTAAGTTAATGTTAAGAGGATTAGAAAGTATCTGTAACGCCACGGGCACTCGCGCCTCCCGGCGCCTCCTGTGCCACGAACCGGGCACCCGACCCCAGGCACGGCCAGCCCCGGCATGCGCTGCGCTTCTACTCACCTAGCCGGGTCCTTCTTCCTCCTTCAGTGGTGTAAGGCAGTCTCTGCTTCTGCCTGCACTATCCCGGCCGGCCACTAGGGGCGCGCACGAGCAGCTTTCTTGGATTTAAAGGGCCAGTACTTAATTAGCGTTCCATTTCCACCTATGGCCTTGGGGCACGGGCTTTATAGGGCTACCCCTTCCTGCCGTCGGCGCCCAGGTGTTGGCATTAGTGGCGTCTTTGTGCCTTTGTTAGCATACTCTCTGACGGTTCCGTTAGCTTCTACGTTTCCGCTCCTGCCTTGTCGGTCCTGCCTAGCCAGTCCTGCCTACTCTGGTTCTACGCTCCAGTGTCCTGCCTACTTCAGTTCCACGCTCCGGTCGGCCCTGTGTCCGCGCTGTCACCGATGGGTCCTGTGACGGGGGTAGTGACCTGGGGGATTCCCTGCGGCAAAGACCGTCCAGCCTTTGGCGGGCTCCGGAGAATACCAGGGGCCCATTAGACTCCGCTCCCAGGCCTAGGATACGTCAACTCCTAGCAGTGACCGCAGGATCCACTTCCCGCTCGCTGAGCGCTCCTGACAGTCTCCTGGATCCCACCGGTTCTCCTAAAGTCCAACTTTGACAATGTTCGTCGGATCAGTGTGTATTTAGATGTTAGCTTAGGTCTTGAAAGTTTAAAGTAAATAATTTTATTTCTAGAACAACGCGTTTCGTGTTCAAACAAAAGATTAACCTGATGAAGTGATTTCTTCTAACACAAAATGCATTGTTCTAGAAATAAAATTATTTACTTTAAACTTAAAAGTCCAGCTCTGCTATCTCCATATACATAGTTGTGCCTGTTAAAGGGACATTGGTCATGCAGGGGTTTAAAAGAAAAAAATATTAAAAAAAAAAGCAAAGAAAAAAAAATGGCACTCTAAAAGCAGGATGTCTGGCTACAAATATGAGCTAGCAGAGCTGTACTAGTCATAAGAGGAAGCTCATTGTGAGAGAAAAAAAAAACTTACAGGCTTCCAAGATGAACTGTTATCTGTACATATACATACAAAGATAAGTGCCACTGAAAAACTGACAGACTACTACCCAAGACTATTGAGCTCTCTGTGTGTAGTGTACAGGAGTGTACACTCCTAATTTAATTTGTGCCTCAGTATAATATTTACTATGGAAGCCATTGTTTATTATGTGTCAGTATAATACTAAGCTTTGATGCCGATCCATGACCTAAAGGGTTAATATGCTGTGTAAGCCTGAAGCAGAGTGTTGGTTACATGTGTACCTCTAAAATGTTAAAGTTTCTTTTAGTAAAATAGGTAAGATAAGAGAAGAAACTAAGAAGCTCCTGTGCTGCTGATATGGCACAGCAAGAGTGGCATGATGAACCCGGCCACTGCTAGAGCAGAGAGAGGTGGTCAGTAACCTAAGAAACCATCAGTAAAGAAGCAGAGGATAGAAATTGCTGTATATTTAAAAAAGCAAAATAAAAACAGCATTGTATTTAGTAATGGTCTTTACTGTTGCCTACATGTTTAAAGCTAATCAATGAATTTTAATACCCTTTTAAGTAAACTTGAAGGAGATGTCCACCTTGTAAGAAAAGCAAAGCAACAGCTCCTGAGGCGCCAGTAAAATAAAAATAATCTTATACTCACTTTCCTCAGGTCCCTTGTTTCAGCGACACATCTCCCTTCACTGATTGGCTGCAGCTGTCGTGCCTCTACATACATCAGCGTTCGGAGCTGCTCACTTTCTGGGAGCGATGAAATGTCAAGAGAATAATAATAATCTTTATTTATATAGCGCCAACATATTCCACAGCACTATTTAGAGGGTATAAGTACAGACAAAACCAAAATATTACAGAGTAAAAAGCTACTTACAGATGAGACAGAAGGTACGAAGGCCCTGCTTGTGAGAGCTTACAATCTATTAGGGTGTATGGGTGAGACGAAGGGTGAGAAGTGCTAAGTTTACAATGGTCCAGCCAAGTTTCATAAATATGGGGTGGTTTACATAAAAATTGGGTGATCCTGCCACCCTGACAGTACATCTATATACAGATAAGTGACACAGTATATGGAGTGATAGAAATGGGTGAGATAGAAAGTGTAGGGTTAGCAATTAGGGATCTTGGAGAAGATGTGTTCTTAGGGCCCTTTTAAAACGATGAGGGTTATGAGGGGCCCGCGGTAGCATGTTCCAGAGAACTGGTGCAGCACGTGTGATATCTTTGAGACGGGCATAGGATGTTCTGATCATTGAGGAATGTAATCTGATATCATCAGCAGCGCGAAGAGATCGGGTAGGGTGGTAGACAGAGATGAGGAAGGAGATGTAGGGGGGTGCAGCGCTGTAGAGAGCTTTATGGGTGAGGGTGATTAGTTTATGTTGTATCCTGTACTGAATGGGCAACCAGTGCAGTGAATGACACAGGGTAGAGGCATCAGTATAGCGGCTGGAAAGAAAGATGAGCCTCGCTGCTGCATTCAGGAAAGATTGGAGAGGGGAGAGTTTACAGAGAGGGAGACCGATAAGCAGGGAGTTATAGTAGTCAAGACGAGAAAGAATAAGAGCAGTAATGAGAGTTTGACCAGGGAGGCGCGGTGCTGGAAACGGGGACTGGAGGAAGGTGAGTAAAAGTTTTATTTTAAAATTTTACTGAAACCCCAGGAGCTGCTGCTTTGATTTTTCTCATGAGGTGCACAACCCCTTTAATACAGTCTCTGACTTTTGCACAGAACTGCCTAATTAAATTTAGGATTGATCTCTGCAGAATAAAATCTGTTTTGCAATTTTTGCAACCTGAATCCACAAGTTTATTTTCCACTTGTTGAAGTTGAAATAGTTTCCTGGTTTCTTTAGTAAATAAACCCAAAAAGTAAATAAACACGTTAAAATCCAGATTTGTGTTCATTTGAGGTGGAAATGTGTTATTATTCGTTACGATGTATAAAGGCGCTGTCATGTTTATGTATCTCAATATAAAAGATCTTTGTATAAGCAGGTGGTTTTAGGACCTTGCCTCTAGTCATATCTTTTGAACACTTATGGAGCCACTGATGTTATTCCTGCATCTCCGGCAGAATCACTATTTGTAGTTGTCTGAAGGCGCACCTTTATATGTGCGTTTAATCTATTTGCACACTTCGCTGTCTCACAGTGTGCAACATTTTAGGGCTGTTATTTTTTTTTTAAATTACTCTTTTTTTTCAACTCTTCTTTTCTGAGACAATGTCATAGAACAGTCAGGCTAAATTATACAATACAATAGGTACAGTGGGAAAAAAAGTATTTAGTCAGCCAAATATGTAAGTTCTCCCACTTAATAAGATGAGAGAGGCCTGTAATTGACATCATAGGTCGACCTCAAATATGAGAGACAAAATGAGAAGGCAAATCCAGAAAATCACATTGTCTGATTTGGAAAGAATTTATTTGCAAATTAGGGTGGAAAATAAGTATTTGGTCAATAACAAAAGTTCATCTCAATACTTTGTTATATATCCTTTGTTGGTAATGACAGAGGTCAGACGTTTTCTGTCTTCACAAGGTTGGCATACACTGGTGTTGGTATGTTGGCCCATTCCTCCATGCAGAGCTCCTCTAGAGCAGAGATGTTTTGGGGCTGTCGCTGGGCAACACAGACTTTCAACTCCCTCCAAAGGTTTTCTAAGACACTCCATGAGCTGGAAATGCTTCTTATGCAGCCACTCCTTCATTGTCCTGGCGGTGTGCTTGGGATCATTGTCATGCTGAAAGACCCAGCCACATTTCATCTTCAATGCTGATGGAAGAAGGTTTGCACTCAAAAGCTCATGATACATAGCCCCATTCAATCTTTAATGTACAGGGATCAGTCGTCCTGGTCCTTTGCAGAGAAACAGCCCCAAAGCATGATGTTGCCCCCCCATGCTTCACAGTAGGTATGGTGTTCTTTGGATGCCACTCAGTATTCTCTCTCCTCTTAACACGACGAGTTGTGTTTCTACCAAACAGTTCTACTTTGGTTTCATCTGACCATATGATATTCTAACAATACTCTTCTGGATCATCCAAATGCTCTCTAGAAAACTTCAGACAGGCCCGGACATGTACTGACTTAAGCAGAGGGACACGTCTGGCACTGCAGGATCTGAGTCCCTGGCGTGTAGTGGGGTTACTGATGGTAGCCTTTGTTACGTTGGTCCCAGCTCTCTGCAGGTCACTCACTAGGTCTCCCTGTTTGGTTCTGGGATTTTTGGTCACTGTCCTTTTGATCATTTTGACCCCATGGGGTGAGATCTTACGTGGAGCCCCAGATTCAGAGAGTTTATCAGTGGTCTTGTATGTCTTCTATTTTCTAATTATTGCTCCCACAGTTGTCTATTGCAGATTCAGTCTTTCCAGCCTGGTGCAGGGTTAACATTTTGTTTCTGGTGTCCTTCGACAGCTCTTTGGTCTTCACCATAGTGGAGTTTGGAGTGTGACTGTTTGAGGTTGTGGACAGGTTTCTTTTATACTGAGAACAAGTTCAAACAGGTGCCATTACTACAGGTAATGAGTGGACGACAGAGGAGCCTCTTAAAAAAGGAGCTACAGGTCTGTGAGAGCCAGAAGTCTTGCTTGTTTGTAGGTGACCAAACACTTATTTTCCACCATAATTTGCAAATAAATTCTTTCCAGATCAGACAATGTGATTTTCTGGATTTGTTTTCCCATTTTGTCTCTCATAGTTGAGGTCGACCTTTGATGTCAATTACAGGCCTCTCTCATCTTTTTAAGTGGGTGAACTTGCACAATTGGTGGCTGACTAAATACTTTTTTTCCCTTCTGTACGTGTAATATTGAGAGTAGCTGACCTGCAAAAAAAAGTAGTTAATACTAAAGGAAGAGATCACACACTAAATAGTATGTAAAGATTGGAGGCGTCCTTAAAAACGTAACGTCAATGTTGAGTACGCTCGTCCTGATTGGCAGGCAGTAGCACTAGCTATTCTGATCTTACTCCTACTCAGATTTCTCATTAAAATCCTGCTTTGTTCTGACTACTGTTCATTGAAATGACCAGTCGGCGCTGTAGTTCATATCTTTGTTGCAGCAAAAAAAATTAGAATGGACATGTCCATTCTTTGTAGCAGATCCTTGTCAGATTCTGCTTTGGCAGGAGAGATGTAGGTGAGCCCTGTTGAAATTGGGCTAACTTACATATAAATCGGAGGTGAATTTTGCCTTTTTTAAGGAAAATCCTCGGCAGAATTCTGAGGTATTGCTTCGGATTTCTGCTGAGAACTACACATCGTATTTTTCCAATCAAAATGAAATATCTGAACATATCTTTACAGAAGCCCACTACAAAGTGAAGATCCAAATCAAAAAAGCACAAAGGAAACAAAATAAAAAAACAAGCACATTCTAATGTCAAACCCTGGCACAAAATGGCTGACCTCTTTTCAAATCTTTTTCCATGATAAAAATAGAGCGTGGACCACACTCATGGGCCTAACTATAGCCTTATCAGCCACCATGGTGATATGATATTGAGGGAGCCCAACCAGGTACAAGAACAGTATTATTATTTATTTTAAAGTGCCCTCAGTTCCAGAGTGCTGTACAATCGGGTTTCATACATAACATAGGTCAAACATGTACAAAGGGGACAAATTAATAACTAACAACTGGTACAGAAGGAGAGAGGTCCCTGCCCGTGAGGGCTTACAATCTACGAAGAAGGTGGGAAGAGACAGAAGGTGAGGGGCAGACATGGTTGTGGGCCGGTGTACTGGTGGTGGGGTTATTGGTGGTGATAGGCAATCCTGAAGAGATGGGTTTTCAGGTTGCTTTTGAGGCTGATGAGAGTAGGGGAGAGTCTGAGGTGTTGGGGCAGTGAGTTCCAGAGTATGGGGGAAGCACGGGAGAAGTCTTGGAGATGGTTATGTGAGGAGCCTTATGAAGAGAATAATAACTTGATGGCCTTCTGATATCTAGCACCAGTGTTTTTTTTTACAAATGGCTTATTATCCCTCCCTTTAGTTTTTGCTTCTTATATTGCTGTTTCAGTTTCCTGACATCATGTGGTTGCCCCATCACATCTTGTTAGGGGTTCCTATAAACATTCTAGTCATACCTCTAACTGCACTGATATATATGTGTCATGCAATCAGGCTCAGACTGGCCCACAGGGAAATGGGGGAAACCCCTGGTGGGCCTCTGGGCTTGGTTGGCCCTAATCATGATAGGCCTGGGTCTGCTTTTCAGGAAGAAAGGGAGAGAAAGAGAAGCAGCAAGAAAGAGGCATTTGAAGTATGTACAGTTATGTACAGTAGTTGTAGACCAGTCCCCAAAAATCAACTCCACTGGGGAGCCTCAACATTCAACTCCACTGGTGGGTCCCAAGATTCAACTCTACTAGTTGGTTCAAGCCACCTCAGTACAACACTGCAAGCATTACGTAATTTGGCACAATACTTCCGGTTGTTGACTCTGGTGAAACAAGAAAAAAGGTAAGAAGGCAGCTGCCAAGGGCGCTGATAGGATGAGAGTGCAATCTCAGTAACCAGGGGGTAGCTTTATAGGATTAGTGGGGTATGTGCAGTGCTGGGGTTTTGGGGTGGTCTGAATTCTATGCTGAATTCCCCGGACACTGTCAAGGATACACCATGTGTTACTGCTCACTGGAAGGGTAAGGCTTGGTGCACCCCCAATAGGAAATAAGTCCAGAGAGTCAGGGATCTGCAGTAAACCAGTGCACTTCTTTAATGGAGGAACTCAAGTGTGACAAGATATAGGTAAGACACTGAATGGCTTCTATGGTCTCATCCCTGGTGGGCAAAGTCTCTGTGCTGAGGAAAGGCCTGGGCTAGCTGTCTCTCTCTCTCTTTCTCTCTCTCTCTCAGAAGCCTGGTATTCTGGCCCAAGCACTTGTGTTGCAGGATCTGTGACTCATTCATCTGGCTAGCTTCCCGGTCAAAGGACTAGTGATCCAGGATCTCTGGCTTGGTATCTTTAGAATCATCATCTGGTCACACAGACAGAGTCTCTTCTGCTAACCACTGGTCTCTTATATCTTTTAATGGGAGGAGTGGAGTGGAGAAGCATAACCCTTACAACAACATTGTTACATACTTCTAAACACATGCGGCCACATGTATGAAAACTTTGTGGTCTAAAACTCACTAAAAAGTGAGTTTAAGACCTAAATAGTTTCATACATGTGGCCCATGGTGTCTTGCGGCACGCACAGGTACGCGCCGCAAGATGCCGTGTGTATATACCCAAACTTCAACTTAGGGCTTCAGTGAAATTTAGGGTTAGAGAAATAAATACAGATTTGTTATGTCCCACATTAAAAAAAATTCCCACCTCGTTTGAACGCTTGTCGAACTGAACAAGGACAGATTCGAGCAACACTACCTATGGACTTGCTGGGCTTTGCAGTTGCACCATTAAACATTGCCTTGAAAGCCCACTAATTCTGCAATACATAACTTCTGAAAGGGTTGCTGAGGGTTAACAATAAATTAGAGTTCACTCCGTGCACAGATATTTCCATTGAGATCTAATTATTCTTAGCATGCACAATGAGCACCAGCGGTAAAATCAATGTGCACGCCGCTCCCTGGCCGCACGGTCTCTATGTCAGCCGTGGAGTTCTCTACCCGCAGTCTGAGGCCTGCTCCTGCCCGAATCAGTGTAAGTTTCCTTCCAAATTCCCCACAGCATTTGCATCTACCCTCAAACATACACCGCTCAGGGTAATACCTCTCGAATGTGATAAAATCAATGGGAACGCAGCCTTTTTTGCCTGACAGTATTGTCAGGGCATATTATCTGGTTTCGACTGCGGCCTCACTTCATAGCTGTAGTCAGTTGATTTTCCCTTTTCTGAATCTTAGCAAAATGTGGTAATGTCACTGCCACAGGCGACTGGCATTCACAGGACGGTTTACCGGTGCAGCTTAGCCTCCTGGCTTGTCACAGTGTATATATCTCAGGTTTTCCTCTTCCTTCCTATTCAGAGGTTTCCAAGAATGTTGCCTCCAGCAGTGGTGGGACACAAAAAAGAGATTTTTGTTCTCCACTTAGGAACATTACCACACTTCACACTCCGTCTCACATACGGGGAAATCTATTTGACTGCTCTGAACTGTAGATATTAGATAATCGGCTGTGACAGGGCTGCGGATAGGAGCTGTAAAGTCGACTAATTTATGTTTAATTAATGTTGCGCTTGCCCCTTATATTTCAACTAATTATTTTAAACACTACACACTTGAGGTCACTTCTAGTAGGGTCTGTGAAAGCCTTGTAGGAAGATTGTTTCGAGCTATTCGCTTTGAGGTACGCGTATGGCTGGGTAATCGGTTGAGACTCTTAGAATCCTGCTCTGCGAGCCAAATTGTATCAGGGGCAAGGAGAAATGGATGTTCATGGAGAACGGAGGATCTCACCGCAATTAAAATGTCAACACTTTCTTTGAAGGAAATATACATTTTTACATTTCGTTGTAGAATTTTGGGTATTGACAAGCAAGTGACTGAGACCACCCAGCGACCTCGAAATAAGAATTGAGGTCAAGTCGCCTCCAAAGACGGTAAAACACAGGGGAATAACTAGTAAAGGAGATGGGCTCTAAGCCAGTTTAAAACAGGAAGCTGAAACAGTAGCATAAGTAGCAGCAGAAAATATTAAATTGTTTTAGTGTCCCTTTGCAATAATCAAATTACAAATAAAATCAAAGTGCTAGCTTTGAATGTATGCCTATCTTAATGGACAGGACAGGACAAAATACTCACTGTGTAAGTAAAAAATATATCACAATCAAAAATTAGTTTTCCCTGTCCTGTGCGCAAGACCTGGATTGTGGCTTATTGGACTTGGTGAGTTATATGAGTGATATGATTGTTGGCCCCTCAGCAAAAGCGTAACTTGAGAAGCAAAAACTTCGAAAAATCCTGTACAGTTGTAATGGCAGGTGAGCAGGTAGTCGATCCACCGGACCCCCAAGCGCTGGTCATAGGCACGCAGGGAGCGGAGTCTGAAGAGTGGGTCCCCGTATCACCAAGACATTACTGCGCGCAAGGCAGGATGGGCTTGCTGCGGCGTTTGATTCCACCAGTTTTGCTACCCCTGGGATGTGACTTGCTTGTTGTGAGCCGAGGTCAAACAAGGTACCAAATCGGCGGCGAATCTCGAAGTCGAGGACGAGGTGGTGACAAAGTCGGGAAGGCAGCAAAAGGTTCACTGGACGGAAAAACTTGCAAGGGTTCGGTATACGGGATTCGGTAAACAAGACTTCCATGCGCTTTCAACCATAGCAGCACGCATAAAACTCCGGCAGTGAGCGAGCTGTTTGAGTTGGAGCCTTATAGGGGTCAGATAGCCGGCCACGCGAATGACCGAATTACCGAGCGCGCGGGCTCTCTAAATTTGAGCGAGCCTCGCGGTGCGCCCTTGACAGGGGCACACCACGCGCGGGCAAGAGGACGCGAGGCGGCAGGAACAAGGTCCGGTGTGACATATAGTGCTCCTTTGAGGACCTAAATGTTTTTTTGCGCCCATTGAGGCCCGGACACGTACCGCCGGGGCCCACTCGCTCCCGGCGCAGGGGAGCAAGCAGGGACACGGAGTGCCCGCAGCCTGCCCCTCGGGCTGCGGCGCCATTCGTGACAACAGTCTACTTCTCAAGAATAAAAAACTTGATTGCATATTAAAAATGGGTAAAAGCCCGGTGATAAACAGCGAATAAGCCGTGTTTAAATATTGCAATAAGGTTTGGTTTTTACTAATGGTATATTTATAAGTAGATGGTGCAGGATTTTATCCTCATATAATCTCACTTTACTTCAGCTACTGCTCATCTCTCTATACTCTCATTACAAATAGAAGCCAATGACATAATTATTTCTCTATTATTCTCTCGACAGGGATAGATAAGATTACATTAGACCACTAGGTCATTAACCATCAATACATGAAGGGATAATGGGTTAATCTTTTCTCCTAGTTTGAGAGCGATTTCTTTACACTTATCAGGTAGGACTGATAATACTTACACTTTACAGGCCAGAGCTGGCCTGAACGAAGGACCGTCAAGTAATGCTGTCACTGTTGTGCTATCAGAGCTTACAGAAGGGAAGTCAGAAAGAGTAGTTTACACGGGTGACTTGTAACTATATATATACGTATATATATATTGTATGTATAATATATATAAATCACAGATAGATATTATATATAATATATAGAATACTAGATAATTAAAAGCATAATATTATATATATATATATATAATATAATAGATAGTATTATATAGTTAAAGTATAATAGATATAAATATATAGTTAAAGTATATATATATATATATATATAAAAATATATTTAGTATTTGAGTTTTTCTATAAAATATAGATTTAACAACTACCAAATTAAGTATAATAAAAAAAAAAACAAATATATCATATAGATACAGTTATATAATTGCATGTGCAACTATGTTAAATAAAGACAAAATTTGATAGCAGTGTCCTTAAAGGTATAGATAATAGCACCATATAATGACATAGACATGGAGCAAACACATGCTTGGCATGCTTACATGTTTTAAGTAAAATAACCCTTAACCTCTTACCGCCGGAGCCAGTTTTGGCCTCTCATTACCAGAGGCCTATTTGTGACATCTGTCATGTGTCACTTTATGTTGAGAATAACTTTTTGACACTTAACCTATCCATCGTGATTAGAGACTGTTTCTTCGTTCGACATTGTGCAATAATATATTAAGAAATTTGTGGTCCCAAAAAAATGATTGTTTATTTGTGAGAAATATCAAATAATGGGTGAAAATATGTTAAAAATGTTACCATTTTCAAAACTTCAATAATTTCATGTCATGTAAGTACAGATAAGTGTATTCCACTCAAAATAGTTTATAGACTAGCATCTACCATAAGTCAGCTTGTTAGTGTTTGGCATAATTTCTTGTTTATAAATGTCTTTTTTTTTTTACGATCATTAGGGTGCCTTATAAATTAGTATAAGTAATTCAAGAGAATAATTTGCAATATACATATTTTAGGGGAGACCAGTCCGAGTCTAACGTGACTTTGATTGACCTGTATGTCTTAGATACCCCCAAACAATGACCTCATCTAAGAAACTACACCCCATTACAGTTAATTCAAAAGCTGAATGTTAGGAAGTTTATTAAACCCATTAGTGTTTTCACAGAGAATTAAGCAAAGTGGGGAGGTTGAAATTTCAACAATTCACTTTTTTGCAGATTTATCAATATTTTATACATTAATCGACAAGAAAACGGTAAAATTGTGAATCTAGTGGAAAAGCAAATAAATATTGATTCTCCATGATTCGTGCCGTTTTACAGAGAAACCCATATGTGGCCCTAGTGGCAATAATCTTGACTCAACCACCAAGCCCCATAATAGGATAGAACCTACTTGGACCTCTGGGCCTCTTTTCATTACAATATTTATATTAGGGCCATTTCAGGTTTGCGGACACCCTAAGGTTACCAAAAGACTTATAAATTACTCTAAATAGATCCCAAATTGGAAACTACAAAAGACAAAACACCTCCTTACGAGCTATAATCCAAAGTGTAGTTAGTTATATCGACCCCACAGGCGTGTTCACAATTGTGTTTCTAGCGTTCGGCCCTCTGAAAAATAAAAAAAAATATTTTTTCCAAAACTCTGCAGTTATTTAGTCTGAAAGAAGTTTAAATTTTTACAAGAATCTTAAGAAAAAAAGCCCCAAAATTGTGTTAACCAATTTCTTCCAAATTCGGGCAATACTTAAATGTGGGTGTAAACTACTGTTTGGGCCGGCATGCAGGGGGTACAAGGGAGGGAGCGCTAATTTGGCTTTTTTGTGCACACAGATATTGGTTGGGCCATGTCCGATCTGCAAAGCCCCAAAATTATCTAAGAACGAGGTGATAACCTCCTTAAATTTTTCCCCTATTTTCGAATTCAAATCCCCTCAGGGATCTCATCTAAGTGATGTATTGGTGCATTCGGGCGCACAGGTGTTCCGTAGTTTTTTTTTAGCATTGGGTCATTGGAAATGGAGGGGTGGAAACGCAGTTCCGACTATTAGTTTTTGGGCTGTCCTTTTACAGTATCGCCATAATAATCTGCACGGGATAAATTACGGGTAATAACTTTTCTTAGGCGGGATCGGAGTACATTTACAATGATAAAAATTTTTAGGTATAGTATTTTAATTTTTATTACTTTTTACAACATAGAATGCGAGAATTTATGAAAAAGGTTTGTGTTTTTTATGTTTCCTAATTCTGAACAGCCATAGCTTCTGAATGTTTTCTTGCATATGGAGAGCTGCTTGTGGGCTTGTTTTTTTACGAGATTAGTTGAATGTTTTTATTGGTACACCAATATGGGGGCATAGATGATACCTATTGATACACTTTTTTAGTTAAGGTTTTTTGTGAGCCATTGTGTACACAGATACCGCAATCCGGTAGTGTTTTTTTTTATTTTTATTTTTTACAGTGGTAACTGTTCAGTATAAATGACATGCATGTTTTCCTCACAGTGATACGATTACACGTGTGAATACCCACATTTGTATTATCTTTTTTTAATGTTTTACTACTGCTTTTTACACAATTAAACACACTTTTCTTATTTGAAAAGGCAAAACAGCGTCTTTGCATCACCCTCGTGCATTCTGAAGAGCCATAACTTTTTTTATTTTCGTGTTTATGAGCTGTTGTTAGGACTTTTTTCCTTGCGGGATGAGTGTGTGACGTATTTTTATTGCAACAATTTTGAGGGGCACAAGACTTTAATGAGATCGCATTTAAATCCGTTATTTGGAATGCAGGGAGTGAAGAAAATACTGGTCAATCCTAGCAGTGTTTTTTTATTTTTATTTTTTAATAGCGTTCACCATGCATGTATCCTGACAAGGTTAGTTTTACTCTTGGGTTAAGACTCATTACGTATGACCCAAATTATGTAGTTTTTTTAGAGAGAGTTTAGAAAGCACACAATTTTTTTGAAAAAAAATTGTTTTATATATTGTGTAAAACAATATTTATGCATTAGCGTATCTTCTAATAAGCCGAGTACTTTTTAATTTTTCTTTCCGTATACAAGGCTGTGTAAAGGGACTTTTTTTTGCGGCATGAACGAAATTTTAATTGGTACAATCCTTTGGCAATTATATAATATTTTTGATCGCTTTTTATTCCATTTTAAATGTGCTCGCAGGATGACATAAAATCGAAGTTTCTGTGGACTGTTTTGTTTGTTTTTTGTCTTTTTTTACGGCGTGTCAACGCCTCACGATAATAACATGAACAGATTTATAGGGTTGGTCACTACGCCACAGCGACGCTACCAAATATGCGGTACTTTATTTAATTTGATCTTTTATTGGGCGATTGGATCGTTTGTAAATGGGAAAAGATCGTGTAACGTGTTTTTAATTATTAATTTTTTGTGTTTGTGTTTTTACTTTTTTACACTGTTTTTTTTTTTTACTTTATCACACTAGTTTACACTTTTCCCCAGGGGAATTGGCATGATCGATCTTCAATCGTTCATGCAATAGAGATCAGCATACTGCTTATAGCGTGTATGCTGTCTCCCATGGCAACTGTCATGTCTACCATGCCCCACAAATGCATTGTGGGCATCGTGACTTCGACCAGACAACCCGGATGCTGTCATTCAGCAGTCGCTGCTATCCTTTGTAGGAACTCGGGTAGTTCGGCGCTCTGGCGCCATTACTGCGCCGGATTCTCGGCAGCAGGAGCTCACTCCTGCCGCACGCTAGCGCGCGATACTCGGGACGAAGATCGCGACATCGGGGGGTTAATCCCCCGTGGAGGCCCGGTAGGGCTCCACGATTCCTGCCGGGGGGGATGCGGCCATGATGTGCTCCAGCTTTAATAATACCGCCGGTTCCCATGCCGCGATCCTTGCGCGCATCCGCATGTGAGTCGCGGGCAAATCCGCTTGACGGACTCATACCGTCAATTTGGCGGGAAACCCGTATGCCGCGAACATTGGCCGGTATGATACGGCTAAATGTCTGATAATGGTTAAAAGGATTTTTCTCACTACAAATATTAGCTTTCATTCTATCTATAATTGTGAAAGGGACAAGCTTCTCATGTAGGGTACAGTTAATTGAAAGACTTTTTTCCAATAGCGACTTAGTCTTCTTGGATTTTCCCTTGTACTATCGTAGAGATCTAAAAGATGATTTTTTTTGCTCTGATGCACCACCAAGGGTGTTTTTTTCTCTGTTATGGTTTAACCTTCCTAGTTCTAGTACAGAGAGCCGGGAGTGACATCACCATGGACGGAGCTCATTCTTGGAGAAAACGTATTGTCTCTGACAAGATTAAGCTTTTGATTTACTCGTAAAATAGTATTGTTTTCACTTCTCGAAGCAACTTGAAGCTTATGTTTAGTTGTAGATTAAATAAATCCCTAGCACTTATGCGTCTTGTAAAGTCTCAGCTAGTTATACGGGAAGGATAAATATGCTTATCAATGCATAGAACCACCAACATCTGACCAGTATAGGCACAGAAGGATGAAAGAGCTGCTTGTTGAAGATGAATCTTCAATCTCACTATAATCTTGATTGCAACATCCACATCAGTTTGGTGTCATTCCCGTTTAATGGCCTCAAGGTTGAGCAGGAAAGTTTTGTTGTTTTCTACAAATAGGTACAATATACCATATTAAATTCAAACGTTGACTGTTCAGAAGGTGTAATCATTGAGTTGTGCGATATTTTTTTGAATTTTTTTTCTATTCCCTCTTCACCCGTTTCACCTCGAACAAAACACCGTCTTGTTTCCAGTAAACCTTAGTGATCCAAGAGCTCCGCGTCACCATGTTATTCCCAAAGTGCAATGTAAGAAAATGAAAACTGATCTGTAATTAAATTGTGCTACAGGCAAACAAAGACACTTTTACCTGTGTGCTTGACAATTATTGTGATTCATGAGGTTCCCTTCGAGAAACTCTGGGGCCCTGTAAAGAGCTGCCATGCTTCTACTGAATACAAGTTTCAACCATAGAAAACCCTACATGTAGTTATATGCGTTGGGGAGCCATGGCGTTAGGAGTACATCGAGCTACAATAAGAGAAAAGTGCACCCAACATAATCCCTTAAACCAAGAGGGATGTATTTTGTCTAATGATGTGAGCATCGAAGTGTAAAAATCTAATAAGGTGGTTTAATGCACTTTAACTGATTTATTGAGGTAACCAGACACGAAACCTTCACAAATAAGAAAGTGATGGCATGTCCTAACACTATGTTAATATAAAAAAAAAAAAACTTAACAATCCTGCAGAGAAAAATTGGGAATCTTAATTGACTCAAAAACCCAATCAGCTAAGTGAATACTTACAGCTTCAAAGGCAGACTATAGACTGAACCCAGTAGGAGCAACACAAGCCCTGTAGACTACGTGTGGGAAGGATATAAAAGGTGCAGGTAACTAATGAGCCAGCAATTCACACACCCTCCCTCGACTAGGGCGGAAACATACTTGAATGAGATAAAAGAACTGCACAATGGCTAAGTACCTATTCTTCACACCTTGAATTCAAAAAAAACCAACTGTATAATACTTGGGGTACTGCACAAATGCAAAAATACTGATAAGACAACCACTGAAAGTCTACTACCAATGAGGACGCTTGTTGGTTTCTCTAGAAATTATATTGATCTCTTTAACTAGATAAGCGATACAAAGGGATGGCCATTATATACAGCTAGGATGGTGTCACCAATGCTGAATTACAACCTAGAATAGCCCCTTACTATTCCAAATTGGGCTTTTTTTGTCCTGCATGGTTTGAACTGGTACTTTTTCAGTGTGCGTTTTTTATCATTATTCGAGACTTCGCACCCTAGAGAGGATGGGTGTTTATGAGCTGCTGCACTATTTAGTTATCTGCACCTGTTATATCTTCGCCTTGTAGTACAGGGGCTTGTCTTGCCTCCTACTGGGTTCAGTCTATTGTTCAGCCATTGTGCTGTGTTTGTTTTATAAAAATAAAAACATTACTTCAATCTGATCACCATTTGGGAATGAAGATTAAAAACTATTCCCCTTTTTAAGAGCGACTGATCAATAGTGGGGAATCAATTTTTAAAGTCATCGTATTGACCTGAGGCCTATTCTTCAATGTATCCCACCTCTAGTTCCCCTACCAGATGGAATTGATGGACATATGCCTTTTTTTTAACCGTGATAACTATGTAGTATTCCAGTGCTTTTGTTCTGGTAGTGGAAACTTATATTTTCATGGTGAAAAATAAAATAATGTTGGGAAGGAACATTCAATCTAATTTGCTACATTTTTGTGCTTAAATATTAAGTTTAAGGTTTTTTTGCTTCGATCATAAGCCAAGCAGAAAATGAAGGAAGGTGGCATGAGTCCACAGATGATAGACAGACACAGGCAAACCTCCCAACCATCGCAAAAAAATGGACCAGTCCCGAATTTGGGTGCTATTCTATGTCCTCATGTTGTAGATTCAGTTAAAGTGGTTTTACCACAAAGTAAGATTGACATGAGAACCTTGCAAATTAAATATATACATTCAACCATTCATTATGTAATTAAAAAATTCTGCACCATTTTTGTTTTAGCTGCTCCCTTAGTAATCCATAGTATACAGCTCCTCTCTAGGGGATACGACCAATGAGGACTCCTCAGTCCTGACCGCACATGCTCAGACATCGCTTCTCTTTTCAGGCTTCTTCAGTCAGTCTATTCCCTGCTTAGTAATCACACACACTCACTGCTGAGCGTGTGTTCAATCCCAGGTGCTGTCATTCTACTTCATGCCTCTGTATTTCCCGTTAAAAAGAAAAAAGAAAAACTCAAAACAGTATGGTATAAGCATGAGAATTATTTTTTTTTATCCTTGGCAGGGTATTTGAAACTAAAACCAGTTGCGGAAAAAAGCAGGGGTGCGAAACATTGTAGCTACTTCACAGCTTCATAACATAAACAGACCTTTGTTTGACTAGAGTGAAGCACACTTGTGGGAAAATGCATAGGCTGGGATTTAGCTGCAATTTGTTCTAATGTTATAATATAACACAGTAAATCTTCCGGTAGTAAAAACATTTTACATTTTTTCAAACTTTATCATGTAAAAACTTGAATAATCCAGTGTAAAAGAATTTACACTATACTATCGATATATTCATACATTTCATTTCACCTGGATTGCGTCCATTTCCGTCACTGCACTCCCTTTATACACTAGTGGTTAAGCATATGATATCCCATCTGTCCTTATGATACTTTTGTTTTTTTTCAGCCGACCATTCTGTGAATCCTTCCTCAACAACCTCAAGCCTCTCATGCAAGCGCTACTGTCCGTGCGAGACCAACAGGTAAAGGAGGGACAACAATGGACAACCAGGTGAAGTGATAATGTATGAATATATAGAAGTATAGTGCGTAAAATTCAATTTTACACTGGATATTCAAGTTTTTATGTAAAGTTTGAATAAAAGTAAAATGTTTTTACTACAGAAGATTACTGTGTTATATATACCATTAGCAACAAAATTGCAGCTACATCCCTATGCATTTCCCCACAGTGTGCTCACTCTAGTCAAACAAAGGTCTGTTTATGTAAAGAGCTGTGAGTAGCTACGATTTAGCTACATTTAGCTACGATTGCAGCTTCTTTTTTCTTGCTACATTGAATAGCATGTTGGGGACCTTGCAGCTTTGAGTATAACCCAGGGTTCGTTCATTAACAAAGGTTGCACTTCTAATCAATATAAGAATAGCAAGAGGGATGATCAAGTCCTTCTAAAAAAATCAGTACAATACCCCCTTTTGAACAACTACCTGAAATCTGAAGGCGAGGACAACCCATGGCTATGAATGCCTTTATGATAAAATCCCTTAAATGCAATGGTGGATAATCTCAATCCTTAAGATAAAGGGGCCAAAGTAATTTTTTAATGCTGCATCTCCTTCCCACTGTTTCCCTGTGTGAAATGTGGGTACATGGACAGGGATTGGACATCCTTAGTTTCCTGGCTTAATGTAAAAGATTTCCTGGCTATCCTGGATAAACTGCTGAGGTTGTTGCTTCTTCCATTGTTGACAGGTGGGAGGTGTGCATAGGCCAAACCATTCATTGTTAGGGCAGGAAAAAGAACATACTGTTAATACCAATGGTGGATAAGCAGAGTGGAAGCAAGATGCATACAAAAAATGACAAAGAAAGAATGCTTCATGATACAATCAATTTTCCTTCCCCCAAAAATTGGAGAACTCCTTTAAAGTTTCTCCCCAGTTTCAGAAGTTTGTAATAAACTTAAAGGTGTGTTCCCATCTCACAGATTGATGGCCTATCAATAAGTTATACCTCTGGGACCCGCACCCATCTCAGGAATAGGCCCCTGAAAGTCTCTGAACTTACACTTGACTCTCCATTCTGTTCTATGGGAATTCCAAACAAAGACAAACTCACCATATGATCTCAGAAGATCTGGTGCAAGTTCAACAATGAAGGTGACAACCCCATTTGGAGGTGACTTTAGAGACATCGCTGACCACTTGGGTCTTTTTCCTGTGATATTAACACAAATAATTTATCAGACCTTCTTGGTGACTTGTCCTGTATGTACAATGACAAGAATCTCTATCTCATCAATTAATAGTGAGGGCTATGAAGGCGTCCTTGTATGGCTCTCTAGTATGGTTCCTTAGTATGGTTCCCCAGTGTATAGCTACCTTTTATGGTTATTTAGTATGGTTTCCTAGTATAATTCCTTGGTATGGCTCCCTAATCGGTCATTATATGGTTTCCTTCGAGTATTAACTCCCAGATAAGGCTCCGAAGTATTGGTTCATTGTGTGGCTCTCTGGTATGGTTCCCTAGTCTGGCTCCATAGTATGGTTCAATAGCTTAGCTCCCTATTATGGATCTCTAGTATGGCTTCCTAGTACAGCTCCCTACTATGATTCCCTAGTATAGCTCCATAGTATGGCTCTGTAGTCTAGCTCCATTGTATGGTTCTCGGTGATGGCTCCATGGTGTGGTGTCCTAATGTGGCTCCCTATATGGCTTCTTAGTATGGTTCCAAAGTATGACTCCCTAGATGGGTCCCTATTATTGCTGCTTAGTATGGCTCCATAAAAAAAGCGTTCTTATATTAGGTGAAACCCCAAGAAGACTCCAAGAGTAAGTCCCCTAGTATAACTTCCCACTATGGCTCCCGAATCTGCCACCCTAGTATAGTCCCCTAGTCTGGTCCCCAACTATGGTTCCTTAAATGGCTCCATAGTAAGGGGGGGGGGGGGGGGGGGGGGGGGGGGTGATGCTCCCTAATATGGCTACAAACTAAGGCTCCTTAGTATGCCTCATGAGTATGGCTTTAAAGTATGGCTCCTTGCTGTGACTCCCTAGTATGGCTCTTTAGTATTTCTCTTTAGTATGCATCTCTAGTATGGCTTCTTAGTATTCCTCCCTAATATGACTTCATAGTATGGCTCCTTGGTGTGGCTCTATAATATGGCTCCAAAGAAAGGCTCCATAGTATGCCTCCCTAGTATGGTTTCAAAGTATGGATTCATAGTATGGTTCCTCAGTATGGCTTCCTAGTATTGCTGCCTATTAGGGTTTACTGTATGTCTCCTGAAGGCTTCTTATTATTAGGCCTCTCATTGACCAGAAACAGAGCCTGGAACAGTCTGTATAGCAAATAAGATATGTGAACTCTACAGAAAGAGAATACAGCATAGGAAAGGGGTATAGCTATACGGAGTGTAAAGGGATTCATCACACCTGGACTCCATGTCCTGAAGGTGCATTAAGTTATTTCTGCCTACCGTAATATGAAAATGTATATTTTAGTTTGAAACCCCATAAAAGATTTTGCTTCCGGACATGAGAGCTTTAAGCTAGAACAGGACATTTAAAAAGTGACTGTCGGATCATAAATCATTACCTGTTATAGAACAAACGTGGTAATCCCATGGTGATCACGTGTAGTACTCTAGTTAATCATCTTCCCAAACCTATACAAAAGAAAAAATGTGGAGTACTGTTCCAGCTCCTCCCCTGATAGAGCTCCTGATCTGTCTGGGAACATCCATTTTAGAGTATAGTTTGCATAATATCGACTTTTCTTCTGTCCCCATTTCTGGGAGTCTCCCGGGAAAAAAAAAGGCGGGTTGGGAAGTGTGCCAACCATGAGCCAGGAAAATGGAAGAGGCCCGTGTGCCAAATCCCGATTATGATGTCTTAGAGGTAAAATCAGTTTACTGCCAGTCCCTTTAACCCAGTGGTCTGCAAACTGCAGCTCTGCAGCTGTTGGGAAGGGAAACAACAACATACCCATCATGCCCACTGATATAGATTATATAAATGCATGATGTAGTTTCCCAACAGCTGGACAGTTTGCAGACCACTGCTTTAACCTCTATATCCATAACTACAAAGCCAATGGACCTGACATTAGGATAGCAAAGGGGTTTTGCCACGATCTCATTTCATACCTCCTAACATGCAGCTCTTTCACTCTGTGTGCTCGAAGGGGGCGTGTGTGATTTGTTTGAACATTCATATCATGTGACCCTCAGATTGACATCAACCAGGCCTTTCTGCTCCTTTAGTCAAAGAAAGGTCGTTTATGTATAGAATTGTAAGTAGCTACACTGTAGCACAAGGAGGTTAACATTTTTGCTTTACAGCACAGGTCCTTTGATTTGTATTTTTTTTCAAATCCATCGTCACTAACAAAACCTGTGTTAATTTTTCTCTTATCTCATGCACAGACCTCATTGCGAGGATTTTCTTCTTATTTTCTAAAGTTTTAAAACTAACTATTACAAACGAGTCCAAAGGACAGGGAGTAAGAAGTGACAGCACTTGTGCATTGAACACTCAGTTGCTGCCCTGAGCAGAGAGGATGATGTCGACATTGTGCGGCTAGGACCTTAGGAGCACACAGCCTGGGTCCGTATCCCCTGGGATGTAGCTGTAATACAATGGATCACTAAATGAGCAGCTAAAACAAAAATGGTGGCAGATTTTTAATCAAGATGAGATGTTGACAATGTTTATTATGTTCTATTTATCAAGCTTTCCCAACGTCATATATTAACTCCTGGCAAAACCCCTTTAAGCCATCAATATAGCAGAGAAGAGTTTATCAAATGAAGACACAACTGATTGTGTTACTTGTGGTTTTCAAAAGTATTCAAGAGTGTTGGACACAAATCCAGTTCATCTACATCAGTCTATTCAGTGGAGGATCAATAGGCAATTAATGTCAGGAGCATTGTGATTTAGAGTTCTTCCTATTTCCACGAAATGACATAACATCTTTATATACCATTTATTCATACCTTTTAATCTCCATTATAGGAGAGATGTGTATGTTTTACATTTGCTTCCTAAAAAGTTTGCAAAACTTTTGCCATAGAACTTTTGTAATCCTTGGCTTTACCTTCTCTGCAAGTAAAGATATCCAGCACTGGATAATATGCCTTTCTCTCCGGCTCCCAGTAAAGATTTTTTAAATAAATAAATACATTTATGTTGGGCATCTACTACTTGAAGGGCTAATGATTATTGACTGCCCTCCAGCAGGCATCAGGGAGTCTAGCCCGAGGCCTTTCCACTAGCCCCTAAACATGCCGAATGTTAACACATGTTTCCAGATTCTGGCAGGGATTGGACACAAACAAGACAGTCAGAATGGACCATTTAGTGTACAAGTCAATATGACAGATCCCTGCTTAATACAAGGAAGGCAAAAATTCTCATCTTATTGAAAAAGGCAGAAGAGCCCGGGGTGTTTTTGCTTTGTGATTCTGCAGCAAAAAGTGGGTTGTGTCAATATAAGTCTATGTCACAGGCTCACAGCTGCCATGCTGAACTGACCTTGTGAGCTACATACACGGAGCCCTTAAATGTATAATTCTTCTCTAATGTTCACCATATGAAGTAAAGAGGAGCAAGGAAGAAAGCCCAACAGATACTTATGACTATCATGTCAATAAAAAGAGGGATCATTAAACAAATTATTATTTCCTGTACACAGGGCAAATGGTAGACAAAATTTTATATTTCTGTGAGTGACATTTATAATATATACAACGAAGTTCCATCCTTATATTTACTCCAACTGCACTCACTATACTGCTGGTTGGCATCACTGTTTACATACGTTTACTTATATGCTGTACTCGATCCCTGATTCTACCTCCTGTTAATTAAACTCAGATGCTGCACTCATCTTCTGCTGGAGTGCAGTCACTGGTACAAACATAACTTATCCTTACGATCTCTGAGTCTACAATACTGTATTATACTCCGAGAGATGCACTCAATAGTTCTGGCTGAGATCCTGTGTACAAGTACCGTAACATTACTGATCCTGTACTGATACCTTAGTGAACAATCCAGTATTATATCCAGAGCTGCACTCACTATTCCTCTGTCCAGTCACTATTGTATCATTAAATACTTATCCGAACTGATTTCCATGAGTTATCGATCCTGTATTATACTCCAGAGCTGCACCACTTATTCTGTCTGCTGGTGCAGTCACTGTGTCATACAGCATTACTCTTATCCTGTTACTTATCCTGAGTTACATCCTGTATAAATACTACAGAAGCTCACTTACTAATTACTGCGTGTAGCGAAGTTCACTATTAACATGAAAATTACATTACTTATCTCTGTTACTGATCCTGAACTTTTTTTTTTTTTTCCTAACCCTGTTATATAGCCCCAAACTGCACTCTACTATTCTGCTGGTCTGCATTCACTGTGTAGTATACAATACTTATCCTGTGACTGATTCCAGATTTACCATCCTTATCTTAGGTATTATACGTTCCATGAGCTGCACATCACTGTTCTCCCGGTACATCTCTGTGTACATTTATTCTTATCTCTGTACTGACCCTGAGTCTACATTCTCCTGTAATTATATAGTGTTCTCCAGATTTCTAGCCACTCAGTATTCTGATGGTGCAGTCACGTGTCTCATACCTTACATTACTTAACCCTGTACTAATCCTGATTTACATCACTGTAACTTATACTCCGGGCTGCACATCACTGTCTGCTGCTGTCAGGTCACTATGTACATAATTACATTACTTATTCCTGTACAGTATCCTGAGTCTAACCCCTGTATTATACCCCAAAACTGCAATCACTATTCGCTGGTGCAGTCACTGTGTACAGACGATTACTTATCCTGTACTGATCCTGAATACATCACAGATGAAAACTCTCGTAGCTGCACTCACTATTCGCTGAGTGGCAAGTCATTGTCTACATTACATTACAGTTACTCATTGCATACTTTACCTGATTTACAGCCTGCATATGACCATCCCAAACTGGCAAATCACTATTCTGCTGGTGTGCAGTCATCTGTGTACAATACATTACTTATCCTGTCACTGATCCTGAGTTGTACATCCGTATTATACTTCAGAAGCAGCACTCACTGTTCTGCATGGTGCTGTCCTTGTACATACCTTACTATATTCCTGATACTGATCGCTGAGTTTATCCATCCTCTGATTATATTCTCCTTAGCTGCACCACTATTTCTGCTGGTGCAGTCACTGTGTTCATAAATTACATTACTTATCCTGTACTGATCCTGATAACATGTCAGTGTATTGCGTTACTGCCGGAACTGCACTCACATTTCTGCTGGTGCTAGTACCTTACTCTGATGTACATAACATTACTTATCCTGTACTGATCCTGAGTCTCGACCCTGATTATTATACCCCAAGACCTGCACTCAGTATCTGCTGGTGCAGGTCACTTGTGTACAGGACATTATTGATCCTAGTACTGATCCTGAGTTTACAATCATGAGTATCTACAGTCCGGAGGCTGCACATTACTATTCTGCTGGTCGCAGTCATAGACTACATACATTACATTACTATCCATACTGATGCGCCAGATTACAGCCTGTGATTATACTCCAGAAGCTGCACTCACTATCCTGGCTGGATGCAGTCACTGTGACAACATTAATTATCCTGTCAGATCCTTAGTTACAAACCAGGTATTATACTCCAGAGCAGCACTCACTATCGTGCTGGTGGAAGTCACAGAACATACTTTAAAATGTACTTATCCTGTACTGTCCTGAAGTTACATCCTGTATTTTATCGTCCAGAGCTGCACACCCTATTCTGCTGGTGAGTCGCAACGTGTACATACATTACTTATCCAGACTGACCCTGAGTTCAATCCGTGTATTAATACTCCAATAGCTAGCACTTCACTATACCTGCTGAGCAGTCACTGTGTACTCTTACAATTACCAATTATCCTGATACGGATCCTGATTACAGCCTTCATTATACTCCCTGAACAGGCACGTCACGTATTTCTGCCTGGTGCAGTCACTGTGTACATACATTACATTGCTTGTCCGTGTACTGAATCCTTATTACAACCTGATTATACTCCAGAGCTGCACTCACTATTCTGCTGGTGCAGTCACTGTGTACATACAGTGCATTACTTATCCCGTATTCTTACAATGCTGGGATATTTCTGCTCTGACGTGGAATTGTAAATAATTATGTAGCATAGCAATACAGGGATGTGACTAAAGGGTTAGGCGCAACATATAAGGTTTTAATCCTACCCAGTGTTTCTGGAACATAATAGAATTTCTTGAAATTTCAGGGGTGTGCTTCTTGTCTGCCTCTTCTCCTTCGCCCCTCCCCCCACCGATACCTATGTCAGTCAACCTCTGGTGCATTCTCTCCCGAATATCTCTTTCTCAGGTTCATTCAGAACTTAGCATTGGGATCCTGTACTATTCAAAATTACAGAAGTTTACTGCCCTGCGTGTCTCTCCTGCTGAAAGATTGTACCTCATCACTAACCAACAGATGATGAAAGAAGTAATAAACCTTAACTGTGCCTTAATCATCGGAAAGGAGAAGGGGACCATCTCTCCTTATGGAGAAGTACCATTAAGGTGTATTTATTTTTTTTTTGAATTGCCTTTTAGCCCACCTACTCAGCGCGATCTGCATAGTCACAAGGCATTATGGAAGAGGAGTCTGAGAGAAAGCTCACTGTGCCCTCTTATCGGTTAGTAATACCAAATCCTCCAAGTATACTTCTGCTTCGACTGAAAATTTTTGAGAGATCAAAAAGGAATTAATTGTTCAAGACCAATATTGCGCAAACTACATATCGCCTTTCGGGTTTTGCCCGTCACGATCGTGTAGAGCAAGTGCGATATTGGTTTGACTGTGGATACATGATGCTGAGAGTATGGGAACATCTCTCCATAATGTGAGAGAGCACCAGTTAAAGTTGTGTAATTGTTATGATTGCCTTTTGTTAGCCCACTAACTGAAGCATCTGCATTTGCAAAAACCCCGAAACGCGTAAAGCTATGATGCAATATCTGGCTTGACAATTATTCCTTTTGCTTCTCAAAGATATCTGTGAATCATAATTCAAAATCTTGAGGATTTGATTAGACAACCTATAGAGTTGGGCGCGCAGGTGAGACAGGCTTTTCCAGCTCCTTTCCCAAACATGCCATTGTACATCAGATTGCTTAAGTAGTGGGGCTAAAAGGCAATCAAAACACGTACATCACCTTAACGTGCTCCTCTCAATAAAGGTACGTAGATGTTCCCTAGATCTGCATCAGGCCACTTGATAGCCTTCCCACCAGTCCGAAGCCAATATTCGCGTCTGCTCTATCATGCATGAGCACAAACCCCGAAACTGACGTTATGGTAAGATGAGCAATATTGGCTTACAGATCTAGGGGCCGTTCACTACAGCGGCACAAAAAAATACCTAAGAGGCCGGGATTCTCTTGGCCCGTATTTGTCCTGTCTTGGCGGCCTGCCTCTACTCCCGCTGGGTGGAGCCTTTTTCTCCCGATCGATAAGCCGGCAGAATCAAGCCCTCTCATTGAACAGCAGCCAGAATGTCCATCCGGGAAACGCGCGGACGTAACGAACTGGGCATTTTCAGATATTTTTTTAGCCATGCGCCGTCTCTGCCGCTGACATAGACAGAGTCCATGCGGAAATGCGCCTCAGTGGGGACGATGCTGCACCGTTTTTTCCATAAGCAACAAATTTGAGTGCTCATTTTACTTACGGACGCGGTTTTATTTATTCAGCGCGGCCCTGAAAAACCGCACAACCGGCCGAAAACCCGTGCATGATAAGACATGCCCTGTATTCCTTTTTATTCTAGGCGCGCTTCATCAAAATTCTACTGAATCAGAAGTATATTTGAGGATTGTTGACAACCTATTAGAGGAGGCGCGGAAGTGAGCTTCTAATCATCGAAATTTCAAGAGTAGCTGAAACACAACAGACAGCTCTCCTCCTCTCTAGGATCTATCTACACGAAGAGGGGAAGGGGATTTTGCTGCCACAGTTTCTACCCTTGAGGGCCTGCCTATGATCGCTTCTTTACTCTGAGCCTAAATCAGCATTTCACTGTGCATGAGAAGTTCTGTATAGACTCTTTGTGTTGCTAATAGTGCAACAGCTCACAGACACATATGGGCCGACAATTATGAAACGTGTTATGGTCTAAAACTTCAACTTGTGTTGCCCCATAGAGAACCTAATGGAGTGGAAAAAAGTCGTTTTATACCAAAACCGTGTTTTCTCATTACAATTAGGCCCATTGTTGATAAGTAAGACAGCACTTATCCACGTGCTTTCTACGATTGTTAGGCATATCGAATCTTGAAACCACCGATTATCGAAAACTTACACTCATCTGCTTACTTTCCTCTCAATCCAATGTAGAGAAGCAGGAGGAGCAGCAAGTGGGCAGTTAAGGAGGCAATAAAAGGGGGTGTATAAAAGGGAAGTATAAAGGGGGGGCAATATAAAAGGGGGCAAAATAAAAGTGGAATTAAAAGGGGGACAATATAAAAGGTCACTTTATAAAAGGGGGGCAGTATAAAGGGGCATTTAAAAGGGGTTTAAAGGGGAAATATAAAGGGGGCAAATTTTAAAAGGGGGGGTATAAAGGGGGCAATTAAAAGGGACCAGATAAAGGGGGAAATAAAAGGGGAAGTAAAAGGAGTCAAAATAAAAGGGGGAAATAAAGTGGCAGAAAAAAAGGAGCAATTTAAAAGGGGGGACGGGTAAAAGGGGGCAATATAAAAGGGAGCAGCATAAAGGGGGCAATAAAAAAGGGGGCAAAAAAAGGGGGAAAAATTATGGACAATCTATAAAGGGGCAATTACTAAAGGGGCAATTAAAGGGAAATTACTTAAAAAGGGGCAATCTAAAAAAGGGGAAAAACCCATTAAAGCTGCCTTTTTAAAAAGGGGGGATTCCTAGGGGGGGGCATATACAAAAGGGGCCTATATGAAAAGGGCAAAAACTTGGGGGGCCGATACTACAGGTGCTATATAAAGGGGCCCCAATAAAAAAAGGGCATATTCTACAGGGGGCAAATATAATGGGCTATATCCTACTGGGGCCTTTATCCACAGGCGGCTATACCCTACGGAGCTAACATCCTACGGGGGCTAATCCTACTGGGGCAAATATCATACTTCAATTTGATGATTTAATTGAAAACATTAAATCTGTTTTTTTATTACAAACAAAAAGGGGTTTTTTGCCATGAAAGAAAAATTACGTGGGGAAGTTTGAAAATAAAAAAACAAACATTTCCCATTCCTTTTTAAAAATAAAAAAATTTGGGACCTTTTTTTTTTAAAAGCTGCTCCTTTATATCTTTTTGTTTACAGCTCATCCCAGGGATACGGCCAGGGTGAGGCTCAGACACCCTTTTTCCTCTCAGGCAGTACTGAGTGTTTTTAACCCCAGGTGTTGTCATTCTTTCCCGTCCTTTGCCTCCTTAGTAATTAGTCAAACAGTGCAAAAAATAAAAAAAAAACCTCAATGGGGTTTGTCATTGAAAAGAGGTTGGTTTTCCTGCAGGGGATTGCCCGAGGACCCTTGTGCTGTGAAGCAAAAACTGTAACCTCTACTCTCAAACTTTACATAAAAAACCTTTCTTTTACTAGAAGAAAAGGCCCCCGGTTATATCATCCGCTGGTCACTGAAAACAATTCAAACAAACCACACACATCCTCTTCTGAGCACACAGTGCTGAAGAAGGTATGAATTGAGATTGTGGCAAAATCCCTTTAACAAACTCACCAGATATTGTGTTTAAACTACTCTTTATTATATCCTTATCGAGTTCATCAGATATTTTCCACACTGTTTGCTGCAAGAGAACGAGGCCTTCAGAAATGTATCTTTTGGATGATACAGAAAGAAAACAAGGACATTGATATCAGCCACCGTCAAGTTATACTGCGCAGAAGCAAAGAAAGAAAAATGTTATATTTTTATATATTGGTGGTTTCAATTATAATCTGCCTTAGCAACAGCCAATAAGCCAATCATATTACAATAGAATAATCATGTGATTCTTAATACATACCAAAGGTATGTGGGGCTGTGGCTTCAGGTGATTAAACAGATCTATATACCAGACAGACCTGTGTGTGTTTATTTTTATTTGCTCTCCAGAAGAGACCAGCTTTTTAACCCTATTTGGACAGAGACAACTAATTTAATAGGAGTAGAACATAAGATAATTCTACACCTAATATCCTCACCTGACAATACAGGGGGACTATATCCTACTGGGGTTATATATCATACAGGGGGGCTATAGCCTAAGGTGGGCTATAGATCCTAAAAGGGGCGCTTATATCTTACACGGGGGCCTATAATCTACAGGCCTGAGACGGTGTCTGACCACACTGTGGTCTCTATATGACGGTGTTGCAGGTTATAAGTTTGTTGTTGATAATGTATATATTTATACCTGTGCTTGGCTATGCTGGTTGGGGGTCCCAGTGCACGGTCTGCCCAGGGACCATAATGCGTTTAAGGGCCGTGGTCTCAGGTATGAATGAGGAGCAGGTGTGTTAAAATTGGTGTTATCACTCTTACATTCTCTTATACTGGTCACTGGAAATTAAACATGGTATCTCATAGCAAGGAACTGTCTAAGGATCTGAAATAAAGAATTGTTGCTCTACATAAAGATGGTCTAGGCTATAAAAAGATTAGCAACACCCTGACACTGAGCTGCAGCGCGGTGACCAAGACCATACAATGGTTTAAAAAGACAGATTCCACTCAGAACAAGCCTGACCATGGTCGACCAAAGAAGTTGTGTGCACGTGCTCAGCATATTATCCAGAGATGAGTGCTGCCAGCATTAAGGAAGAGTTTGAAGGGGTGGGGGGTTCAGCTTGTCAGTGCTCAGATCATACGCCACACACTTCATCAAATTTTTCTGCATTTCTGCCAGAAGGAAGCCTCTTCTAAAGATGATGCACAAGAAAGGCTGTAAACAGTTTATTAAAGACAAGCAGACTAAGGAGATGGATTACTAGAGCCACGTCCTGTGGTCTGATGAGACCAAGATAAACTTATTTGGTTCAGATGGTGTCACGTGTGTGTGGCGGCAACCAGGTGATGAGTATAAAGACAAGTGTGTATTGTCTACAATAAATCATGGTGGTGGGAGTGTCATGGTTTGGGACTGCATGAGTGCTGCCGGCTGTGGAGAGTAGGGATGAGCGATATTATTGACAAAAGTTGAAATCGGCACAATTTTTAGGCTGATTGGAAATTTCCGATCACGCGATATTTTAGGTGATAATCTTACAGACAATCTATTACTATCGCGCCATTTTCAGCGTTCCTGTCATTTTGGCGGCCAACTAATCAGCTCCGAGGATAGAGGAGGGTGAGGAGGATGTACAACGTCACCACTTTGCGGTGTATGGATCTCATTGGCTGCAAAAATCACGTGACCTCGTTTTATCTATGCAACTGCATTTCCTGTTTGAGCTCATACTCTGCATATGCCTCTTCACAGCAGGACGTGTCTCTCTGTGTTTAAAGCTCTACAGCTTAGAATAGAGTTAGATTAGAGAATTGCACTTCTTATTTAGTTAGAGAAAGTTTTATTGATATCTACTGTGTAGCCGCGGGGCTGCGGGGAGGTGGCGGGGGCGGCAGCAGGAGAGGCTTTTGAAACGAAGGGAGATATTTTGCAGCTCAGTGTGTTCTGTGACCTTCAATTGAAAATGAATTGTTTTCTACCACTTTCTGGCCAGCAGACCTCTGATAGGAGGTGAAATTGTCCCTGTGTTTTCAGTTCTATTGCAATCACTGCGGGTCAGTGTTCCAAAAAAACTGGCTCAACTTATCCCTATAACTTTTAAATAGTTTTACTGAAGCCCCGTGCGTCTCAGTTTTGGGCGCAAAGATTTCAGTTGTACAAAATATTGTGTTCTACAATTCCTAGTAAATTACACCTGTAGTCATTGGTGCAAAGGCCCGCCATATTAATCCAATAACTTTTTAAATACTTTTTTCACTATGCGTCTATTTGGCGTAATCGTGCTTTGTACATATTTGTTGTAACTATCAATTCCCTAGTCTACGGGGCCAGTGTAAATCCAGGATAAAGGAAACACTTTTGATTGGTGTTACGGTTCTTCCCCAGACGCTTTCACAGATATTTGAAGAACAATTCTTTTTCTAATTCTAGTAGCTGTTGGAAATTAAGGGATTAAAACATGTCACATAGGTTGTGCCCCCTGGAGGACAGCAAAGCATTGTCAAAACCTGCTGTTCCCAGCGCTGTTCCTATTCTGAAAAAGGCAGTTTTAGAGCTTACCCTCAATTTTATTCGGGAGTAGGTGTTATCCCCCCTCAAAGGTTTACCACCCTGACAGTTTTCCTTTTCACCTATTCACAGTAAAGGTTTGTCATAGGTGGCGGGGATCCAGGTGGGCGGGGTTTGAAAAAAACGACACTCTGAATGCTCTTTGAATGACGCTTCTGGCTGAAAAATGCAGATTTGAGCATTAAATACACGAAAACTGCAGCATCTTAAAGAATAGGGGACACAGCGCTGGAAACAGCATGTCTGACACTAGCTTGTTCTGTCCTCAGCAAGGGGAGGGCCTAATTTATGTGACAGGTTCTCTTTAAGAATACCTGTGATTTGCCATCTTTCAATACGAGACTGTCAAAAACTTTCCCAATATCTTTTTAAATTTTTATCTTTCTGAACATGGAGCGAACTGCAGGTTAAGCGGCAAAGAAGCAAAGAGGGGTGTAGGGACATGGAGGTAGAGGTACGAAGAAGGTGCTCCTTCCAGTGTTTGCGCAAACAACGCAACCCCATGGATCGTCGGTTGCAGGACCGTCAGGCCTGTCATCGCTGAGTCGGGGCCCCTGTGAATCTCATTAACGAACAGCGTCGCCATTCTGTTCTTCAGTGGTTAATGCAACCTGCATCCAGCAGTCTTACCTCCTCGTCCTCCCAGTCATGGCCACAAATGTCGTCATCATCATCGTCAGCATCAGTCCAACATGAAGCGAAGGCAGCCCAAATGTCAACTCATGTAGCTACCACTATGGAAAATCTATTTTTGAAGACCTCTTTGATGATAAAATGCGGTTGGGGTCAGAAGGCATGTTAAAAGATCAAGAGGCCAAAGAGGATGATTTTGTCTGCTCTGGCGCCCAATCGTTGATGCCATCAGAGGAGGAGAAGCTGGTCAATCGGCAAAAATCCCGGGTGGTCGGCAACGCCTTGCAGTGCCTGTTGCTTGTAGCCCGCAGCTCCAGGATGTAGAATGTCAGGACGAGGAAGACACCTGTGGTGATGATGATGATGATGACGACATTGCGGATAAAACGTGGTCTTTTCAGAAAAATTGCTTGCGAGCACTTCATCACGGACGAGGAGGAAGATGATGGGGGAGTGTCAGTACGGGTCCCGCCTCAAAAAGGGGGAGGGCAGGGCGCACAAGTCCGCTGAGATTATTCCACCAGCCAGGATCAGCGGAAACACTGCTCCTCGCTTATCGCCGTCGAAAAGGTCCAGGACCTCTCAAGTCTGGGCCTTTTTCGATCAAGCCTCTGATTAACCCAGCGATGTCATATGCCGCCTTTGCCGTAAACCATCAGTAGAGGGAAGAATCTTAGGTGTTTAACCACCACCAACATGTCTAGTAACATGCAGCGAATGCATGAGTTAAAATGGAGGGAACACTTGGCGAAAAAAGGCCACACCGATCCCGGGCTTCCAACCACTGTCACATCCTCTGTCTCCGTCTCCTCCTCCTCTGCCATGTTTAAGACCAAGCGTTCCTCAGCTGCCCATGTCTCTCAGCAGCATGAGCAAGGATCAACCTCCGCTTCAGCCTCCACCATTGCCCGAGAACCACCACCACCGCCAGAGACCCATCCTACCCCTTCTCCTTCCACCAGTTTGACCTGCACACCGTACAGCAGCCAGTCCTTAGCACCAGCCTTCTGTCTACCAGTTTTGGGAGCAGAAGAAACACTTTAACCAAACCATCCCAAAGCCAAAGCCTGAATGTCGGCATTGCCAGGCTTTTGGCCTTGGAAAAAGTTGCCTTTCCGTCTGGTGGACACAGATGGGTTCCCCCCCACATCATGGCCCTTGCCTGCCCCCAATACCAATGCCGAGCAGGCATTTTTTTGCCAGAAAAGCTGTCCCTGCCATGGCCAGCCCCCGTGTCATCTAGAATCTCAAGCCGTTGTCTGCATCCTGTGTCTGGCAAAGTCCATCTGACCACCAACAAAATGGCCAAGGGGTGCTATATCTCTGTGACAGCTCACTGGTAGCTGGGTGGATGTCTCTGGTGGTGACGGTGGCTCTCCTGCTCGGTGCACGCTCTTCAAGACCGCAGGGATGTGTAGGAGGGTTTTTCCCCCAAGGTCCCCTGGTAGCATCACGGGGCCCAGAGAAAACCAGGCTGTGTTGAAATTAATCTGTC